>PVIJ01019474.1:0-23388 GCA_004024925.1 Scalopus aquaticus
CAGGGAACTAAAGAACGTGTCCTTGTCATCGGGGCCTCTGGGGCATGAGTCTGCTCGCCGGACGGTTCTCATCTGTTTGCACCAAGTGTTGTCGTTGCGATGATAGCCCAGACCCTGCGGTTCGGTTCTAACCTTGTCAACAAGGCCTCCCACTGAGCAGCTTCTGGGGTCCCTTGTCACGCACCGGTCCTCGGCCCCCTGGCGTTCCCGGTCACCCCTCGTGATGCGTAAGTCAGGGGCACGCTTTATGCACCCGCAGTCAGCCCCCGGGGCGTTCCCGGTCACCCCTCGTGATGCGTAAGTGAGGGGCACGCTTTATGCACCCGCAGTCAGCCCCCGGGGCGTTCCCGGTCACCCCTCGTGATGCGTAAGTCAGGGGCACGCTTTAGGCACCGTCCTCAGCCCCCGGCGTTCCCGGTCACGCCTCGAGGTGCAGCCTTCCCAGAGCGACCGAGTTTCTGTTTCTGGTTGATATGAAAGGCACCTTGTGAGGTTTTGCTCTGACGTAATGAATCGGGCAGCTCTGACCTTGTGTAGGATGCAGCACTGTAGACAGCAGTTGGGGGTCAAACGGGCTGCTTAAGTTTAGCAGACCCACAATAGGGGAGACATTTTGTTTCAAGAAACGGAGGCCCGGGCTGTCTCGTAGGAGCTGCAGTGGCACTTTTGGAATAATCTGGCCCTAACGAGGCGCGGTGTAGGCGGGCGCGTCTGAGTTGGGATTTCATCGCTGCGCTGGGGACGTTCGCTGCAGTTTTTCCACTCGCCGTCCCCCGTGTTCACACTTTCTGGTTGTCACGGGGCAGGCTCTTGTTTGGCTGTGCTGGACACGTTCCGGGAGCTCCGTGTCAGGATCCCAAGAAGCAAAGGAACCAAAACATCCTCCTTGGTGTTCTGGCTCCGTACTTTAAGGGAAAGCGTGAGAAAAGCAATTAAATTAGTTGTATCTGTCCTAGGGCCTCAGAGTAAAGGGAAAGAGGATGGTGTTGCCTTTGGGTTTTTCTCTTCTCAGTAGGAAACGTCGGACGTGATTTTGGACTTGGAGGGTGGAGGCCATTTGACGGCAGCTGTGTGGGGGCGGTGGGGGGTCCTCAAGTCAGCAGGTGAGAACAGCGTGAGGCCCAGACGCCGGCCGGGGCGCGGGGAGGAGCGGGGTCAGCCTGGAGAGGGGGCGGCCAGGCGCGAAAGCCGGGCGGGCTTCTCGGTGCCGCTGGGCCGTCAGCCGTGTCCCCGCTTGGGGCCCGTGAGCTGCGGGCCGCCCAGCTGGCCCCGGGGTCCCCGGCGCGGTGCTGACTGCCAGGTGCCCTTCAGCGCGCCGCCTTCTTCACGCCCTGCTTGCAGCCTGCACGGCCGAAATGAGCGTGAGCTGCACACGCGCCTGTCTCTTGCTGGGAGCTGCGCCCACGGCCGTAAGCAGCCTCACAGCCTCTAAGGCCCGGGCGCTTTGTTGCTCC
Organism: Scalopus aquaticus; assembly: GCA_004024925.1. Taxonomy (NCBI): domain Eukaryota; kingdom Metazoa; phylum Chordata; class Mammalia; order Eulipotyphla; family Talpidae; genus Scalopus; species Scalopus aquaticus. Next base: position 1,455 of record PVIJ01019474.1, read on the forward strand.
CGCCTCAGAGACTGGGCACGGGGCGCCGGAACGCGGCCCCGGGCTGCTCACGCTTCTCTCCCGCGCGTCCCTCTCGTTGCGCGAGCGCGTGGCGTCGGGCGGGGCGGAGCCGGCTGGCGCGAGGGCAGCGGGCGGGGAGGGGCGGCGCGGGCACGGGCGCGAGGCAGTGTGGAGTCGCGAGGCGCGTTGTAATCAGCTGTGACCTTGAGAGTTCGGTGTTTGCAGCGCGCCTCTTCCAGAGCAAAAGGGATCGACAGACTTGAGCGGGGACAGGAGGGCGGCCGTTAAGAGAGTGCCCGGTTCAGCTTCACGCCTGTGCCAGTGTGATGCTCCGCCGCGGGGTCGCGGCCCGGCGCCCTCCTGCCCCACACGGCGCCTGCGGCTGAGGGGTGCCCTCGCCGGCCTGCGGGACGCTCGGGCCAGCCGCCGTGCCCTTCTTGAATAATCCACACGGGTAGTGATCACCTGATTAGAAATTTATCTTAAATAAATATTAGTGGAGTCCGAAAATTTACCTGAGTTTGGCTTTCTCTGAACGGAAGCTAGTGACATAGCTCGCTCCGCGAGGCCGAGTGCCTTTTTCACGCGGAGGTCACAGGTGTCGTGTGTGTCTTTCAGAATCAGCACCCTGAGTCCAGAACAAGAGCAGGGGCTGTGGAAACAGAGGTAAGTGTGTCGGCCTCTTCTCTGGAGTCGTTCGAGATGTGTTTGTGGAAATAGGGCACCTCCTACCGTGGGGTACTTAGGCTTTAAAAAATCCAGCGGTGTTAAACGGCATTTCAGGGAAAGAATAATAACTTGGCCTTTGGTTCCTCTGCCCTTTTTACTGTAAGTGTTCTTGTTCGTGTTTGGTTTCAGCCATAAATCCTCTGCAGCAATTCAGAATGAAACTCCAAAGAAAAAACCCAAACTGGAACCCAAGCCATCTAATGGAGACAGGTGAGGTGGGCCCCTCAGGTGTTGCCAGGACTCAGCCCAGGTAGGCTGCGGCGGATCGCCCGTTACTGCCGGGTGAAGACTAGACACGTGTCTTCTCCACCGGCTCCTCTAAGTCGCCGAGGAGAGCAGACATGTTCACGCTAAAAGACAACTGCAAAGCGGCACTGCACTGTGGTGTTCTCTTTGGGGAGTAAATTTGGGTTTTGAGAAAAGGAAAACGAATGTTCTGAGTGCAGAACATTCTCTTAATTATTCACAAACGCAAATCTGATTGTGATATTTTGAAGTGACCTGCTTGAAATGTTTTAAAGTTTTATGAACGCGACTTTGTTTTAATTCATTAGCCAAAAGTTTGCTGATGTTACTGTACAAATTGGCTGCCTATTGCTTTACACTAGAAGTATTGACCCCCTCGAAGCTAATACTGCATTATATTTCTGCAGGTGTATGTAATGTGTGCCATTAGTAAGGTAATTTGCCAGTTGCATCCATTTCTGTCAGGTACATATTTTTTTGCATTAGCCTTAAGGATGTTTGTGGAATTGTCTAATTTATGCAATTTGAACACCTGCTGATTGTCCTTCTACTTCGTTTAACTGTGTTTTATTTTTTTCTTTTTAGTAGCTCTATAAATCAGTCAGCAGATAGTGGGGGAACAGACAATTTTGTCCTTATAAGTCAACTGAAAGAAGAAGTGATGTCGCTTAAGCGTCTCTTGCAGCAGAGAGACCAGACCATCTTAGAAAAGGATAAAAAGGTAAGACGTGGTGCATGGAAGCCCACGCGATTCTGTCTGACGCTTCGTGACTCGCTGCAGACGTTACTGGGCTCCTGACGTGTCGCCGCTTGGCGTGCGCGGCCCTTGGGAGACAAGTGACAAGCCCGCGCAGAGGCCGGGCGCGGCAGGCGGGGGCGGCTCCACGCGCCTTCTGAGCGTCAGTCTTCAGCCGGCCTGTCGGGCCCCCGCCTGCTGTGGCGGCGGGGTGGCGAGGTCCAGGCGGCGCATCAGGCGGCCCGGGGTTTGAGGCCGTGTGCACACGTAAATCGCGCAGCGGTCGCCGCGGCTGCAGCCCACAGCGAGTGGCCGGCGAGGGGCAGCACCGCGGGGCCTGCAGCGGGCGGCGCTCAGCAGGCGCGTCTGGTCGCCCGGCCGGCGGTGAGGCCCCGAGGAGCACCCGGCTGTCTGTCAGCGAGGAGGACGACGCCAGCAGGCCGTAGATGAGGCCCGCTGCGCGGACGTCAGACGGCCGCTGGGGGCCGGGCCTGGCCGAGGCAGGACGCGGACGGAGTCGTTCGGCCAGAGGCGGGTCCAGTCCCGGCTGTCCCACGTGGCGTGAGTGTGCCGAAGCTCCACCCCGGGCTCCGTCTGCTCGTCGGGCCCCAGAGCTGAAGAGCTGTCCCGGCGGCGAGAGGCGGGAAGGCGGCTCTCCTCTCCTGCGTCTGCAGGCGCCGCGGACGCCCTGCGGCGTCTGCCTTTGCGCGCCTCAGTGTATGGTTTGACCGATTTCAAACCTCTGTGCCGTTGGAAACCGCTAAACCCTTCCTTTTGAACTGGGGAATAAGGCGTGAGGCATCCACGTCCCCACCGCTGCGCCCGCGTCCGGCCGGGCCCCTAGGAGCCCGTGTCCCCGCCCCCATCGTGCTCCTGGAGAGGTGCGTCTGCGCCTGACTGTTCGCACGTTCGGTCTTGGAAACTTGGGATCGACAGTAGGTAAAAATAGGATGGCCCAGTGTCGCTTTAAATCACTGGGGCTTTGGGAAACTTATGCCCAAATTTTACAAGTGTTTCTATCGCGTAGACAGGTGTGGCTGCACTAACCTAGAGAAAAGCTGAATACTGCGCAGTTCGCCAAAAGCTTTATTCTTCTTTTCCTTAAAAAGCACTAGTGAGGATAGAAATTACAGCGCTGGAAGGATAATGCTTTTAAGCCAGAGCGGCAGCTTGTCTGCGGTTTCTTCTTGGAGACGTCCCCGCTGTTTTTTAGCTTATTTCACTCTCTTCTGTGACTGCTAGAGCCAGATGAGTACGAGGTCATGAGGGTACAAAGAGGAATAAATACTTAAGACCCGGGCTCGACCTTGCAGAAATCCGTTGTCAGAGGTGGCGGCCCACAGTGCTGTGAGGGCCGGGCCCGCTGCCGTTGCTGAGCTGTCGTTTCAGAGCGAGAGTTCCTTCATGACAGCCCACGGAGAACTCCGCGAGTCTCTGAATTTGACGAAAGTGAGTTTCTGTTCAGAAAATACGAATCTGAGACACCACGACTTCCTCGCTGCCATACTTATCTTTGGAAGGAAGCACGTGATCACAGAAGGGAACGTGCAAACCCTAGACGCTTACGTGATGAAAGCCGTTGAAGAATAGCTAGAAGCTCTCTTCTGTGTGATTCTGAAGCCGAGATCATCTGAACCAGCTTACTTCTTAGTTTGACGTCTCGTGCTCCTGTGCGCGTTGTTTGTAATGGGCAGGATTGTCACGCGCCGGCTCTGTCCTGCGTGGGTCTGACCTAGCCCGAGTTTGAAAGTAACTCCCTTTTCGTCCTCATTCCTTGTTACAAGTCTGTGCTTCGTTCTCCAACTTTGCCACAGATTTCAGGGAGATTGAATACATAATTCTGGCCGTAAGTCTGAAAACAAGCACACGCTCGCGCGGCAGGGTCCCTGGGCTCACCCGGGGGCTGCAGGGCCCGAGACCGAGGCCGCAGGGGCTTGCGCAGTCTTTTCGGTAGTTCCGAATCGCCCCCAGGCCGCAGCCAGCGCGGGGTGCAGGCCGTCCGGGCCGGGGGGAGCGTGCTGGGCCGTGGGCAGGCCGCACTGGGTCCCCGACACCCGCACGCAGCGAGGAAGCCGCTTCGCAGAGCTCTGACGCACGGCTTGGTTGCCCTGACGTCACAGCGCGCTGTGAAGCGGTCGGGGGCCGCTGCGTCACGGCAGATCCGGGCGGGCCGGAAGCTCAGGACAGCCCTGCACCCCTCCTCTCCCCGTGTGCGCTGCACGGAGAGCCACGCTGCAGACACGCGGGCTGCGTGTGCGTGCTCGAGCGCGTCCACACGTCGCCGTGCGGGACAGACACCGTCTTCTTGCTCTCGCAGCTAACGGAGCTCAAGGCTGACTTCCAGTACCAGGAGGCGAACTTGAGGACGAAGATGAACAGCATGGAGAAGGCCCACAAAGAGGCCGTGGGGCAGCTGCAGGTGAGGGCGCCGCTGCGCCAGCCGGGGCGGGGGGGGGGCCGCGCGTCCTGACGCGTCGCCAGGCGGCTTCCTGTGGCGCTCGAGACGCTGCCTCTGGGGCGCGCGTTTGCTCACTGGGTAAAAACAAAACATCAGAAACCAGGCCCGCGAGGACACCGTCTGTCCAGAGTGGGCAGCGCCAGCCCGGGTCAGCGGCAGAGCCGGCACGGGGCAGAGCCTGCCCTGGAGCCTCAGGGGTGCAGACGCCCCACGCCGGGAGCGGTCGGCCGGGAGCTGCGGGGTGGGCGGCAGCGAGAGGCCAGGGCGCAGGCCCCCGGGGCGTTGCTCGCCTGCCGGCTGCGGAGGCCCCTTCGGGGGCGGCGTTTTGTAAATTCCGAAATGGAACGTGTGCAAGGCCCTCGCTGTCAGCGCGGGCCAGGCTCCGGATGTGGGGCGCAGCTTGCGGCGGGGAGCCCGTGTGGGTTTGCAGCGGGCCGGGCTGTCGGGCGCCCGCCCTCCTCGGCAGGCGCTGGCAAGAGTGGCCGTGTGAGGCGGGCGCGGGGCCCGCCGGGATGGGCGGTGCGGTTGCCTTGTCACCCTGACGCGGCCACTCAGACGCCGGCCAGAGCCCTCGCGTGGAGCCCGGCGCCTGGGGGCCTCCGGGGACCTGGCAGACGCGCGGTGATTGTGGCTCCCGCGTCCTGAGGGGCTTCCCTGCTCGCCCGCGCGGGTCCTCGGCCGGACGCGACCGGTGGCGAGGCCCCTGCACTGTGGGCGCGCTGGGGTGCGGGCGGCCGCAGCAGAGGAGTCCAGGAGGCGGCTGCCTCAGGCCTGGCTACGGGCCCCTCCTGGCTGTGGGCCTCGCGGCCGTCTGCGCCGTCCTGTCCCTTACGGCCTCTGCCCCCTGCCGCGCCCGCCAGTCTCCTGCCAGTCGGCACTGGCGCTTGGTCAGTTCGGTGCCCACTTCCCACCCCACCCGGGGGCGCCATCCCAGCCGCTCTGCGCGGGTGGGCGAGCGCATGCCACTGCATCTGTCTGTCGGAGCCCTGGGCACAAGACACGCCGCCCTGAACGCTCGCCGTGCCCACCTGCGGGTCTGGACACTGAGGCCCCGCCGGAGGAGTCAGACCGTGCCCGCCCAGGCGCCGCCTCGCCAACTGGGGGCCGACTCCCGATCCAGACGGCCTCTTGGGGGCCAGCGCTTCTAAATAGTTTTTCTTAGCGGTTTTCAAGTCATTTAACTGATTTCTGCAGGCTGCATACTGAAAAAGTGACATTAGGATAAAAAGTTTCGGTTCTTATCTCTTGAAATACTGCACGAGACAAATTGGCTTTTTTAAAAGATTTTTTATTTATGCACGTAAGGTGGGGTGTAGGCCAGAGGTGTGGGGGGTGAGAGGACTCCCCAGACACAGAGCGGGGAGCGGAACAGGCGGGTCCACTGAAGTACACTGCTGAGGGGAGCAGCGGGGGGACCCTGTGGGAAGCTCCCTGGCCAGGATTGAACTCATGCTGCAGCGGCTGCGACAGCCCCACAGGCTGAGCCTGACCCCGCGCCCCCCCAGGAGGCCCTGGACACATTGTTTTTAGCAACTAAAATCTTAGAGATGCGTTTAGAATGGTCTCCGCGTAACACCGGGCTGATTCTTTCCTGGAAGCCCCTCCTCTTCCGCAGCTCACCGCACGTCTGCACGGCCGGGCGGCTGGCTGCAGGCTGGAAGTTAGCTGCTCGGGGTGGCAAGGAAGCACTGCTTTCAGTGCCTGGTGTTGCAGTTCTCATATTTCATACTTACAATGTGAAAATTATGAGCACACTGATTTTTAAAAGAATTTTTAGTGATCGGAAAAGGTAATTTGGAGATGGGCTCTCACGGATCTGCCAGGGGAGTGAAAGTCGCGCCCCGGGAGCGAGGCGTCTGCCCACCCCCCTCGTGGGCTTCCCTGAGGGCCCTGCTCCGGGCGGGTCCCCTCCGCGGCAGGTCTGCCGACCGTTGGCGCCCAGCACAGGCTCCTGCGGCCTGCTCGAGCCGCTCCGGCTTCAGTTTTAAGGGAAGGAAAAGTCCTGCAGTGTGTCGTGGTTTTCTGGATTCGAAATTGTTATTCCCGCCTCTGTCAGGCAGGCTGTGGGGAGAGGTGGCTGCGCGAGGGAGGCGGCCGGGGGCACTCTGGGGCCGAGAGCGGCTGTGGCCTCCGCCTGCTGCGAATGAGGGTGGGGGCGGCCAGACGCCTGCAGCCCGGCCTGTCCTGAGGGAGGTGGCGCCCGGCCGGCAGGCTGTCCCCAGACCTCGGCCCTGGTGAGCAGCACGCGTCTGCTCCGGCCACCGCAGCTTCCTGGCCCGGGCCCGCTGTGGCGGCCTCAGCTCAGGCGCCGCCACCGGGCGGTCTGGGAAAGAGCCTCGGCCTCGTGGGCACGGACGCAGGCAAGGCCGTCCTGGCGCTGCCAGGGTCGGGCACCCCAAGTGAAAAGCCCCACGGCTTTCTGCAAAGAGAATCTCTTGCTGGTTCTCTAAATCAGTGAACACCCAGTGAAAACTGTCGTTTGTGGGGAAACGTTCCCCCGGCTGTCACCCAGACAGCGAATCTTTGTATTTACAAACTTATTTCCATAGTTTCCGTTTCATGTTTTCATGAGAGAAACTAAAGAGGTTCTCCCTGCGAGTCCCTGTTTCGCCACTGGTGTCTTTGGACGATGGTGGTTTGAGCTCTGACATTCGCGGTGGGGTCGCTAAGCCAATCTGGAATTTTCTTCTCCGGGTCCAGCTCTGCAAAGGTGACGCTAAACGTCCCAGCTCTTCCGTTTGTTTTGTGAGCATGGCAGTGAAATCTTGTGTAAGAAGGAACAGCGTCAAGTGAATTGTTCTTCAGCCTGTCTCACTTATTTTTAATCTTAAATGTTTTTGTCTCCCACAGGCCAAAAACAGAGAGCTACTCAAACAGGTCGCAGCCTTGTCCAAGGGTAAAAAGTTTGACAAAAGCGGAAGCATTTTAACATCCCCTTGAGAAAGTAGTTGCTCATTTAGCGTTTCTGCTGGAAATGTAAATCTGAAAAAAATTCTGTGAAGCCCTTAAATTCTGTGTAGTGGGAACTATTTTTGCACACCGAATGAATTGGCCTGTTTCCTATTCACTTTTGTAACCGATATGCAGCATTTTTTAAGTTGTAAAACATTCAAATAAAACTTCAACTGGTTTGAAGTAACTTTTTAATTCTTTGCTACCCAGGAACTTTCTAGCCAGCAATAGTGTTACGGAGGTAGGGAGGGCGCAGCGGCCGCAGGCGCTGTGGAGGGGCCGCCCCAGGGCCGGGCCGGCCGGCTGGTCCCCGCTGCTCCGTGCAGGCGGCGAGCCCAGCGGACTCTCAGAACCTTCTAAGCGCGGAGACGCGGCCCCCGGGTTTGGTTGTGGTTGACTTCGCCTCGACAAGAACTTAGGAGAGAATCATGGTGCTTTTCTGAAACGAACTCCAGAGTATATGTAAATATGTTTTTAAAAGTTAATCATTCACATTAGTAAACTAGCATTTTCATTACTGGTATAGGAATTAATGGTTATTGTACAGTACCCAAGGTAAAATGTGTTTCGTTTTGTAAAAACTGTAGATTTTTACTTACAAGTGCCTTTTTGCCACCTAATGTTTTTATTTATAGGAATGCTGATCTTTTGTACATAGTCTGTTTTAAAATCAATGTTTAATAAATGTTTGTATATAAGTGCATATGTACAGAAGCCTGTTTCACAAGGAAATCAGAGTGCTGAGGACAGCGTTGGCGGTTGCATTAAGAACTGATCCTGCGTGTAGACTGTAGATGATCTGGTGGTTGGTTTCCATGGCGGGAAGCTTTTGTCATAGAATTCAAGTTATGTCAAGACACTTCCCCAGAGATTTCATTTTAAAACACTTCGGAGAGAGCAATTTTATTTTTTATGTCCCAAGGCTTCCTGCTGGCTGTGGGTTCCACGTTCGGCTTTTTCTTTTGTGCCTATTTTTGAAAATATTAATTTTTCTGCGGTGGTCCATGTATCTGTGTTCCCCATGATAGGTGGTTACCTAAGTTAATATTTCTGTGCACCGTACTTAATTTGTAAGTTTAAAGCAAACCTGGAAAAAAATTAAATAGCTTGTAAATCATTCTGTGATGATCTTTGAATAATTTGGGCTCTGCTGTAAGATTCAGGCTTCCTGTTTCTAAGAAAACTAGCAGGGTCTTTAAAACTGTCTAGAGGTTGGGGTTGGGGTGGGCTGTGTGTCGTCACCGACTAGTTAGTTCTCTGGCCCCGTGGCCCAGCGGTGGTGGGGCCGGCCGGGCTCACGCGCCAGTCCAGACGCGGCCGGCCTTGCTGCGTGCGCCGTCCGGAGCGAGAGCCCCTTCTCCGAGGAGCCTGCGGGCGCGTCGGGGCTTCGGGCCAGCTGGCACTGGGTTGTCAGCTCTGAAGATTCTGTTCCAGCCAAGCTCTGAGGCTCCCGCGCAGGCCGCCGGGCCAGCTTCAGCAGCCGCCCCTGGCCGCTCGCCTCCAAGTGCCACGGGGGTCTCTGTCCAGTCCGAGAGCAGACGGCCTGGGGTCGGTCTCACGTGAGGCAGAGCTGGGGCCAGCCGAGACCTAGAACGAGACCATCTACTTCTGTGAGATTTCCATGCAGTAACCTTCTGACAGCGGCAGGTGACGCGTTCTTGACACAAATTTCGCGGTTTGCGGGATTGGGCGTGTTCCTGGGACAGCGCCGGTCTTCGAAATGTGCAATGTTTGATGCTCTGGTTTCGTGGCCACTGGTCAGCCATCGTGTGACAGCTGTGAACAAGCTGTGCAACGGTTCTTAACCCGTTGAAGCTGCTGAAACTCCAGGCGCCCCTTCCCCTCCTTTGGGTGCTTTAAAAGTGCAGACCAGTCTCAATAACTGAGCTTCGTAAGTTTCAAGGCTAAAATCTCGGGCTTCGCAGCATTTAGTCCGAATTGAAGACCTTCTTTATATCTTGACCTTCTTTTATAGCTGAGCATTTTTGCTGTTGTACGAACGAGGGGCCGCCCCGGCCTGCCCGCGGCTGACCGGCCAGCGGCTCCTCGGGTCCCCCCACCCCCGCGGTGGCCGCGAGAACCGCGGGACTCGGTGGCGCCTGAAGCCGGCCCGTGTGCAGACTGGGAAGCTGCGCGCGTCTGACTGTTGGCATTTTGTACTTTTTCTAAATCCGGAATTTCGCAATAAAAACCTGCCCAAAGGCTCGCGCTCCTGTCGCGGCTGTACTTCCCGGGGCTCGCGGCCGGGACAGCCCGTCGGTCCTGACGGCTCCGCGGGCCGGGGCGCCTCCCCTGAGCTCTCCTGCGTCGCGCCTCCCTGCGGGCCTTGGCGGGGCTGCGCACAGACTGGGCCGCCCGTGGGGGATCCCTGAGCCCCAGGCGAGGCCGACGACCGCGGCCCGGCAGGCGCGTCTGGGCGAAGCCGCAGCCCGGGGCGCGGGAGCTGGCGCAGCACGAGCCTGCGGAGGCGGCGGGACGCGCTGGAGACGCGGGGGCGCTGGCCGCGAGCCCCACCTGCGGCCGCCGCCGGCCCGTTCCGGCGCTGGGCTCGGTGCGCCTGAGCTCCCTGGCGTCGGGGGCCCCGGGGTGAACCCGCCGTGTTGCCCCGAGGACACTGCAGCCCAGCAGGCGCCCCCCTTCGGCCGGGGCTGACCCGTGCGCCCGGCAGAGCAGCCCGAGGGGCCCTAGCCGCCCCGCCCGCCCCACAGCGGCCCTGCAGCCCCGCCCCGGCTGGCGGCCCCCCGCCCCCGCGCAGCCGTCATGGGGCCCGGCGGCCCGAAGCCGTTTCCCAGCTCGGTGGGGAGAGAATCGGGGCGACAGGCCGGATCAGGAGCAAACAGCTGAGCGCCCCTCTGCGCCGCGGCTCGCCGGCGGGGTGGCGCGTCCTGGCCGCTCGGGGGCGCAGCCGCGTCCTGACGGGGGCCGTGGGGGGGCGCCCGCGTCTCCTGGGGGCGGTGCGGGGCCCCGTGGGCCACTCGGGGAGCCCCAAGGGAGGGCAGGGTCTGCGGGGAGCACGGCCATGGACTGCGCCGTGGGGGGCCGCGGACGAGGAGCTAAAGCTCATCTAAGGAAACAGGAGGGGTCCAGGGTCTCCCCCATTTCGTTCCACGAAGGAAATCTGGAGATTGAAAGAGCCGAAACCAGCAGGGCACACGTGGGGCTCGTCCGAGTGGGAGAAGGGCCCTGTGCGGACCGGACGGCTCCGGGGGCAGCTCACAGCATCTTCCCCAGGACGCGCATCGAGAGCTCCCGGGACCCCGCCCGCCCGGCCCGCGCAGCCATCTCAGTCCCGCTGCCGGGCTCGCCCTCACCCCACCGCAGCGCCTGTCGCTCGCGTCTCCCCAGCATCTTAGTTACCGCCTGTCTGCCCCCCAAATTAGAAGCTCCTCCCGGACAAGGGGTCTCTGTTGCTCCCGTAATCTCCCCTTGCCGGGAACAGCATCTGGCGCCTGAGCCTTTAATGCAGAAACGCTCCCTGCAGACGAATTCCCGGCCGCGGCCCTCCAGAGGGCCAAACCTGGTTTACAGCGCTGCGCCTTCGGGGTCCCGGCTCACACCCCTCGGATGTGCGGCGCCACGCCACATCCACCGCCAGGGGGCGCCAGACTCCGCGCCCTGGACGGCCGGGCTCCCGCAGGCCGCCCTGCCCTCCTCCGCCTCCCGCCTCCCCTGCGGGCCTCCTCCGGCTCCGGTGCGGCTCCGCAGCCCCAGTTCTGCACTCAGCTTCCTGGCCTGGCCTCCATTACTTCGCCCTGCCCTTTGCTGTGTTTCTTTACCTCCCACAGGAGTGAAACCAGCGGTATTTGTCTGCCTCTTTCTGACGTGCCGTTCAGCATCGTCCCCTCCAGTTGCAACCGTGTTGTCACAAATGGGAAGGCTTCGTTTTTCACAGCCCAGTAGTATTCCGCTGTGTTCAGATAGCGCATCTTGTGAACCCACTCAGTGTCCTCGGGCACTTGTGCCATCTCCGTAACTCGACTGTTATAACTGGTGCTGCAGTGAATATTGGGGTGCAGACAGCCCCGCAACTCAGTGTTTTTGTCTTCTTTGCAGAGACGCCCAGCAGCGGGATTGCCAGACCTTTCCATAGCTCTCGTTTTAATATTTTGAGAAACGTCCGTATTTTTCCATAGGGGCTGGACCAGTCTACCTCCCACCAGCGGTGTTTGGCGTTCCTGTTTTCCCCAGGAATTGTCGTTTCTGGTCTTTGAACGCGGGCCATTTTCACAGATGTGAGGTGGCATCTCACTGTGATTTTCTTTCTTATTTCCCTGATCATAAGCAGTGATGAGCATAAAATGAAGATGATTTTATGAGGAAAGAAAAAGCTCCTTCCAAAAGAAGACTGAGCAGTCAGCATAGCTCGCGGGGGGCAGCCAAGCGGCAGTCACACAGAGCGAGGCGCCGCGGAAACGTCAAAGCGGTGCCTGAGAGCGTCTGCTGTCTCCGGTGGCGGGGGCAGAAGCCGGCTCTGGGGGGACGAGGCGACAGCAGCGTGGAGAAGGGGGCGAGGGGCGGCCCTGCAGAAGCCGCGCCGCCTCGGGTTCCGGACTCCGCTGGAGAAGCTCCTCCGCGCTCAGCCCCGCGCGGGCGCGCGCCCGGCCCTCCCCGCCCCGACCCCGCTCGCGGCAAGCCCAGGGGCTGCCGGCCTAGCCTGCTCCGCCCCTGGCCGGAGGACTGTGGTTTCTCCCTCAGTGCTCCGGGGACGGCTGTTTGCGGGGGAGGAAGCTCCGGCCGCGAGGACAAAGGGAAAAAGTCTCCAGGAACGGGGGTGCTCCGTAAGTCGGGGTCTCCAGTTCTCGTCTTTTCCGCAGAGCCTCGCCTGGCTGGGCGGGTGGCCGGCAGCGTCCACCCCTCCATCTGCCCCCCCTTTCCTCTTGGGGGGCGCGCCCCCGTCCCCGCAGACTGGCCATCAAGTCCCTCCCGGAGCCAGCCCGTCCAGTGCGAGCAGGGGCCGGGTGGGGGCCAGAGCCCAGCCCCCGCGCCTCGGGCCGCGATCTGGCCCTGCGTCCCCGCGAGTGAGGGCCGAGGCCGGTGAGGTCCCGCGGCCGGTGTGAAGGCGCAGCGCGACCTCGCGCGCCTCGAGCGTGCGGCCCTTCCTGGTGCAGAGCCCCCCGGTTTCCGCCAGCCCAGCGCTCCCGCGATGGCGCAAGCAGCCCGGTGTCCGGACACTGCCCCGCAGCCGGCGGGCGGCCACTCCGTGCACCCGGCGCTCCCGCCCGCGGACGCTGCCCAGGGCCAGGCTGCGGGCAGGGCGGGCCCCTGAGGCTCCTCCTGACGCCCTGCCCGGGGCGCCCTGGGGCGCTGGCCTGGACGGCAGGGCGGGGCCGGGGAGCAGCTCACCAGGCCACCAGCAGGCCAGCAACTGCCTCGACAGCCGCTTCTCCATCGCTGGACACCGGCGGCCTCCCTGCCCCTCACCCGAGGGTCCGCCCCCGAGGGCCTCTGCCTCGCCCAGCCCAGCGCCCTCCCAGACGCGCCTCCCGCCCTGCGGGTCTTCAGGGCACTGGGATAAACCCTCCTCCGCCCTGGGCGCCGGGCCCTGGGCCCCTCCCTGCCCTGGGCTCTGGGGCCTCCTGCCCCCTCCAGCTCCCTGGAGCCTCCCCCCGCCCCCTCTTAAGTCTCTTCCTTCCACCTGAGACCTTTTCCTCTAAGCCGCATCTTTTCTGTCGGCCCGTCAGTCTGACCTCAGCCCCTGGGAAAGGCTGCCTCGCCTGAGGAGACCGTCCCCTGGGCCTGCCGTCCACTGCCGCTCCCTCGGGGCAGCCGCTCTCCGGAAGGCCCCTTCATCTCCATCTTTACTGTCGGGGGCATCTAGCTGCACCTGTGTGTCATTTATGCCTAGTCTGCAAATCCACAAATCACGGATTTTGACAGCAAAAAGGCCCCTTTCTTCTGCAGGAATCCCCTCTGTCAAACAAATCCGCAAGGTTTGATTTAACCCCCGGGCAGTGGGGGTTCGGGTCACAGAGGAGCTTTAACTCATTCCAGTCAGCCGTCGGGGGAGGGCTGGGCAGGGGTGTGTGGGGGGGAACACAGACGCTGGTGTATTCTCTTTAATTAATTATTCTCAAAATCCAAGTCTGATTGCACTGCTTCTTACACTGTGATCCACAGTTTTCTTGTTTCCATTCACACGGCGCAGGAGTTCCTGTTGCGGCTGGAACCAATTCCCACGAACTTAGCAACTTAAAGTAACACGATTTGCTCTCCTGTCTCCCCGCTGCCCCCTCAGCAGTGGATTTCAGTGGATCTGCCTGTTCTGCTCCCCACTCTGTCTCTGGGGAGTCCTCTCACCACCCAGCAGCTCTGGCCTATGCCCCAGTTCTTACATGCATAAATAAAAAAAATAAAATCTTTAAAAAAAAGTTTCATTAAGATGGGATCCTTTTTTATCTTGTATATCTGATATTTAAAATCACAGATTTTGGAATCAGAATGCTATGATCTTAGATCTGCTGCTTACAGCTTTTTTTTTTCTTCATGCTCTAAAATGGCAATAATGTTTTCTTTCAAAAACTTTGGCTATCATTTTCTTTCAAGAAAACAAACCAGTTTTAAGGTAAACTGCTTTCTAAACCTTTTTTTGTCTCCACACATCTGCATTTTCATTGATATGGATAGGTATGGCATATGCAGGTATTTTATCCTGACTGGTCTGAGTTGGTGTCTTTCTAGAAAATCCTCCATTATTATATCTTCAAATACTGTTTCTTCCTCACTCATACCACTGTTTCCTTCTGGGATTCTGATTGAAGTAGATTGGACTATCTCATCCTATCCTCAAATTTTATTACCCTCTTTCATAGTTTCAATATGTCTCTTTCAGAAGCAGTCTGGATAATTTCTTTGAAGCTATCTTCCTTTCACTAAGTCTCTCCTTAGCTATTTCTAATCTATTTAACTCAGTGTTTATTCTAATTAACTTTTGCCACTGTAGTCATAAAATTATTTTTCTTCAAGCCTTGGTGTTTTGTTTTGTTTTTTGCCCCTTATTTCTTGCTTATATTTTCAGACCTCACTCGTTGAAGCTATCACCATTTTTCTTTTACACGCAGCAGCTGAGTATTCCAGTGTCTGGAGGTTTGTCTGATTGGTTCTGCAGTATCATTTCTCCTGGCTCTCACTTTGTTTGTGTATTTGACCTTTTTTGCTTTTACCTCATATCCTTTTGAGCATTAACTGAGAGAATTTTCCTTCAGCAAGAGTTTAATTTTGCTTCTTCCTTTCACCTGAAGTTTAACACTAAAATCTAGGACCATTTTATAAATACATATTTTTAAGTTTTATTTGGATTTTTTTCAGACCACCCAGAAAGTTTTAACTTGGGCCAAAAACCTGTGTGAGGGCTGGCTTACAGCTCCAAATTCCTAGCAGAGATATTTCCCTCCACACTCAGTGCCAAGCTGAAGAGCTGCTTCCTTGTAAGAGGAACTCGTACCTCACGAGGTTCAGGGTCTATATGGGGGCCACCATTAATCCTCCTTAGGGCATCCCTGGCTCATCTGCCTTCTCTCTGCCTTATTCAGTTTTCAAAACACACGTTTCAGCCCCCCAGGGGTCAGACTGGACTCTGTCCTTGCTGGCCAGTCTGATGCATTGCAGTAAACACGAGCCTGAAGTTAAACTGAAAACGTGTTGCACATGGTATTTAAAAGAAAAAGAAAAAAAGCAACCATTTTCATGGAATGATACCATTTGATCAAACAGGCAGATGTGCTCCCCAAGGAAAAGAACAACCTATTTTTGTGTGTGTGTCTCGAGAGCCTATTACTGCGCCTGAGACATAACAGGAGCTGCATAAGTGACGAGTGAGTGGGGGAAGGATTCGTCTGTACTGGGGGCTCCGATCGTTTGATCAGCGTCACTCAGTGCTCAGGGGATGTGGATATTCGCTCAACTGGTCCCTGAACGTTCAGACACCCACGCATGAGTGAGGCGTGTCGGCGTGTATGTCTCTGTCCCGCACGTGCCTCATGCAGGCAGCTCTGACACCGAGGCGACCCGGTCACTCTGCGCCCACACATCCAGTGACCCTCAGGCAGCCCCGTCTCAGGCAGGACACACCTGGGCAGTCCTCACGAGAGGCGGCCATGCGGGTCCTGAGTGCTAACCGTGGCCTCTGGCTTAGGTGCGATGCATTCCCTGCGTGCACATTTCCCGTGGCACTTATGGCTCGCTCTGAGAGCCGGGAGGGGACAGGGAAGTCGCTGAGATGAGCGGAGCCGAGGGACGGTGCTGGGCGGGCGGGCGCGGGAGCCGGGGCGGAAGGCTGTGCTGCTCGAGAGCGGGGCTGCTTTGCTGCTTGCAGAAGGTTTTAGGAGCGTGTGGAGAAGATACTGGAATTCAGCAAAACTAGTCTCCAGTCTGGCTTTGTCACTATCTTTTTGTCAGCAAACAAGCTGCTAGCACTTTCAAGTCTCTTTCATCATCCTGGAATGCAAATAACACTTCTCTTCTCAGGTGTGAAGATTAAGATAATGCAGGAAAAATCACCAGCTGGTGCCTCCAGCCATTTCGACAGGCAGCCGGTGCGGCTACGGCTGGGTCTGGCTGTTCCGGTGGCTGTTGCATCTTTCTAGATAAAGCCACGGGCCCTGTTTAAGTGAGGGCAGCTCGGTTCCTTCCCTGCCTTTGACCTTCACCCCCGGGAAAAACAGGCATCAGGGTGATTCTTTGCTCAGTGAAGACGAAGCCCTAGAGAGGCCTGTTCCCCTCAGCCGCTAAAGAGCGCGTCACGCTGTGATTCAGAGGCAGAGGCAGGAGCCTGTCCTGCCCACTAAGGGGCAGAGCCCCCAGATTAGCGCTGCCTTCTGCCCCTGGCTTTGGCAAAGCACGTTCCTCCCCCAGGAGCGCCCCCGCAGCCCCCCAGACGCCCTGCACACCCCACGCGCCCCCGGCTTTGTGGGTTTTCCCACTCTGCACAGGAAGGCTGGCGAGAGGCTGCTGCGCTGCGGAGCCTCTTTGTGGCCGTGGGGGGCCTATGTTCGCCTGATCAGCCCCCGGCCTCCAACATTCCTGCTGTTCTCAGGAAGTTCCCTCAGAAAGGACGTCTCGGCGGGACTTCTCGCTGGGGGAGGCCGTGTCAAATCCGCACAGCCGGCTGGAAGGGGGCCGGCAGGTTTGCAAGGCGAGGGCCGGTGAGGGGCCGGAGAGAGGAGCAGAGACGCCGGCAGCTTCTGCAGGTCCGGGAGTTTTTTCACAGCCCACCCTCTTCCCCGGTCCCGGCCCACTTCATCCGGAGCTTGGCTGGGTGCGTGGATGTTCTGAGCTGTCGCCTTCGGGGAGTGAGATAAAGGCGTCTTTGCAGGTCCTTTGTCCCCCACAAGGGGCGTCCCCACCTGCCCTTCTCAGCGTCCTGTGAAGCCACGTCCCAGCGGGGGCGTGGGCGAGCCCCTCGGCCAGGGGCTCTTGGGCACCAGACGAGGCAGCGAGCGTGGCGATGCCGGCCTGCTGCGTGGGTGTGGCTGTTTTCATCTTGAAGTGTGATTGTGGACCAGCTCTTCCAAAGAAAACAGAGTAAAGCGCCCCCGGTGTTTTGTGGGTGCAGAGGCGGCCCTGAGGCAGCCCCACCGCTGGGGCAGGTAGAGACGGCGCCACTGCAGCAGGCGGCAGGACTGTGCTGGGCCCAGGAGCGCCGGCTCTGTCCTTGGCTCTGAGGTCGAGAGAGAGTTTTATGGAGCAGGTTGAAGGTCGGGGCCCGTCCGCGAGCCGACAGTCGCTTTCCGAAGGACGCTGCGTGATTTAAGAGCGAATTTCCGTGCCTTCGACTGGCAACGGGCTCCTGAAATGGGAGAAGGCACAGGGCAGAGGGGGCCCAGGGCTGGCAGGGCCCGGGGCTGGTCTCCTTTGCCCCGGCCGTCCTCACGTGCGTGTGGGTCCCCCAGGGACACGCGGCCCCCGCAGAGGCCGCTCGGCATGACTGGGCATCGGGGGCGCAGGAAGCCCAGGAGCACGGGCACGCCGCAGGCCGCCCACAGCCCCATTGGGAGGAGGGTTCTCTCGCAGGCGTGGGGGGTCAGGTCTTGGGGATAATTTGAGGTTCCCTCTTTAAAGGAAAGAGTGAAAATTATAAATATGTATTTCAGAATGGATGTGACTATTTCCTTCGACTTGGAAAATACACCTCAACAAATTATAAATTGTAAGAAGCTGACAGATACCATACACATCATAAAGTCCAGAAAAGTCATACAAAAATTGTATTAATGAACTGCCTGATAAGAAGCAATACCACAAGCCTCATAATAATTTATTTCTCTAGTTCTTGGCTTCGGATACTTTGATTGTCTCGCCCTATGACAACAGATCCGTAATGTCTTTGCTAAAGAGAGTTTAAAGGGCTCTTCCAGCCATTTCTCTGGACACGCGTGTTCCAGTGCTAGCGTGACGCTGCCCAGAAACGCCTCCTGTTTGCAGGACTGCGGTCAGCCCCTGCTCGGAACAGACTTCCGATGACGAGCACGAAAAGTTTGTTAAGTTTTATTTTTTCAAGAACCATAAAAATGCAAAGAAAGTAAGGTCTGTTTATAACTGTATTTGTTGCATTGCAAAGCATATTCCGGGCAGCCAAGTTTTCATTTTGAGCGAGTATGGAGAAGTTGCATTTCTTTTGCTGTTTTTCACGTCCACATGGGAAGGGCCCCGAGAGCGCTGCTCCATCCCCTTTCGACCTTGCTTTTCTTCCAACCCACGCGCATGCGCTCACGGGGCCAGGCACACTCAGCGTTTTCTGCGGCCATCGGTCTTGACCTGTGTGTCACTGCGGCTGGGGCGTCAGCGTGTTTCGGGAAGGCCGCTGGGGGCAACTGGAAATAGCTGCTTGGAAATGACTCCAAATTATATAAATACTGAGCCAAATATATCACTAGCTTAGCTTTGCCTTTTCTGGAGATTAAAAATGCCTTGACCCGCTCCTTGGCTGCTACCTGGTGATGGTGCGCACGTGAGAATCAGAGGCTTAAAGAAGGTGAAGGATGAGTGGTGTGGCCCATCTTAAGAATACGTCACTTGGGCCTCCCTGGTGGCGCAGCGGTTAAGCGCTGCGCTGTGGAGCTGTCGTCAGTGGCAATGCGAGTTCAACACCCGGCCAGGGGAGATTCCCACAGGGCGCAGCAGACCTCTCCTGCCTCGCCCGTTGCTCCCCTCAGCAGTGTGTTTCCATAGATATGCCTGTTCTGCTCCCCACTCTGTCTCTGGGGAGCCCTATCACCACCCCACGCCTCTGGTTTGTACCCCAGCTTGTATGCATAAATAAATAAATCTTTAAAAAAAAAAAAGAATACGTCACTTAATTTTATGCATTCGATGAAATGGGCACCTCTCCATCTCGAAGTTTGCCATACGCGTGATATTCTCTGTTCCCTTGGCGGCTCGGTTACCCAGTCAACAGTTTTCCAAGGACAACCAAGATTCAAGTCAAAATACAGACCTTTTAGTTTCTGTTCCTGCTCAGACTTGTGTCTATCTGTTAAATATATAGACTGTCCAGAGAATGACTATTTTTAAATTGTGGATTCACAACACACATTTATGTTTGCGGCTCTCTAAAATCTAAAGTCTCTAAAACCCTGAGACGAGATGGGGATTACTGCACAGGGACAAGGGCAGATGAGATGGCCACACACAGGGGCCGGGAGGGGTTCAGGGGGTTCCGGCCCCTGTTGTTTGGTCAGCTGGCCCCTCCTGTAACTAACAACCCCAAGATGGAAACTGCAAACACACAGCGTCTGCACACACACCCTGCGTTACTGCAGTTTTCTGGAGCAACAGAGCTAGGCCAGAGCTGGAGAGGGCCCACCGCAAGGAGGCGGCAGCTATTCTGTGCGCCACGTGGGGAGTGTCCGTTTCTTCAAAGTCAGTGTCCAGCCCAGGCCGCTGGGATGGACAGAGGCAGCTGTCTTCCTGGCTTAGGGTCGCAGAGGGGGAGCTGGGAGTGGCAGAAGGTCACTCCTCCCTACCCGCAGTGTCCTCGGGGGCCCAGGCCAGGACACAGTGAAGGACTCGCTGCTCTCCAGACGGACCCCCATCCGAGCCGGAGCACCGCCCTCTGCCCCACCCAAACCGCCAAGAAGGTTGTGAGAACAAACAAGATGATTCTCCCCGAAGATGGGGTGGGGGTGGGGGCCCACAAGAGCACACGACCTCTCTGAGCGCCCCTCGAGCTGGGGCGGCCGGCCGAGCGCAGCCGGTGACCGCCCTGGGGCGGCCGGAATGGCCCGTCTCCACCGCGGCTTGTCACACGCGGCCACTTAGGACCCTGCGGGGCCCAGAAAATGCTCGACGAGCTCGCTGAGTGGAACAGAAGCGCAGTGTCCGGGGAACAAGCAGCCTTTTCTTCGGGGTTTTGGTCACAAACATCTTTTCTTCCCCTGATTGCGGCGGCTCTCCCAGGGCGGGAGCTGACCTCCCGCGCGCGCGTCTCGCCGGCGCTCGGGGGCGCGGAGGGAGAGCAACCGTCGCGCCGGCGGCCGGGGGCCCCAGAGGTCTGAGCCCCGAGAGCAGCAGCGGGAGGTCTCCCAGGGCGTGCCTGCGGAAGCCGTCACCCGTCTGTCGTGGACGCCGCTGTCTGGGACGGGGCCGAGGGGGCCGCGGCTCCTGCGGTGGGCGGGCAGCACAGCAGGGAACCTCCCGCGCCAGCAAACGGCGGACGCCACGCCGCAGACTCAGCCGCTCCCTGCTTCACGCCGCAAGGGCGTGTGACCGGCCCCCGGCCTCGCCGCGCCCCTGGGCCCGCCAGGCCGCAGCCGAGCTGGACCGTCCCCGCAGGCTGCTCTCCGCGAGTCTGCTGCCGGCCCCGACCGGGCTCCAGGTTCCCTGCCCACCCAAGGGAGGGCGCAGCTGAGCAGGAGGAGAAGCTGGAGAGGAGACGGGGAAGAGGACGCAGCCAGGGGAGACCCGAAGAAGCGCAGGGGGCAGAGACGCGTGGAGAAGCTGCGCGGCTTCCTGGCCCTGGACGGGTGACACAGCAGACGCGGGGCGCCTCAGTCTAAGCTGGAGGACAGCCGCGAGCAAGCCTGGGGGACAGCTGCCGTGTTCCGAGCGGGGGCAGCCCGCGGCCCCGTGGCCGCTCTGGGGGCAGCCGCGTCTCACGCAGGGTCCGTCGGCTCCCGGTTCCGGGGCCGTCGCTCCGTTTGTGGCTGCTCGGCCCGGGGACCCGGCTCGGGGCTCCTCTCGGCGCGCAGGGCCGGCACGCATGGACGCCGCGTAGTGCGCCCTTTCCCGGAGATCGCCCAGCGCCGGGCACGGCTCTGCCCGGACACAGCCGCCCGACACCCACGGGAGATGCCTCGGGCCGCCCCTGCGCCCGCCAGCGCCTGGCGGCCTGGGCCGCGCCCCTCCCCACCCAGCCCCTGGGCGCATCCGGGCCGCGGTCCCCAGGACTCCTGAACACGCGGGTGGATGGGGCAGCCCCACTAAGCTTTGCAGAGGGGACCTCGTGCGTTCTGTAAGCGCCACCAAAGCTCACAGCCCCATTTTATGAAATAAAATTAAAACAGAAACAATTTAAAACTGCTCTGTCTGGCCATACTGTGGGAAGTGTCTCCTCTCAAGCATTTCCGCTCCGGGGCTGAGAGGTGGCGGGCCCCACCCCTGCCACTGGACACTCACTTTCCCACACCTGCAGTGGGAGGCGGAGGCTGACACTTCTCAGGCTCAGGATACACAGAGAGCTGGGGGGCCCTGGGGGCGCAGGGGTCAGTCTCAGCCTATGAAGCTGTCACAGCCACTGAGGCCTGAGTTCAATCACCGGCCAGGGAGCTTCCCTCAGGGCGCAGCAGACCCCTCCTGTCTCCCCACTGCTCCCTCAGCAGTGGACTTCAGTGGATCCACCTGTTCTGCTCCCCACTCTGTCTCTGGGGAGTCCTCTCACCTCCGCACCTCTGGCCTGTACCCCTGTACTTGTATGCATAAATAAATAAAATAAGTCTTCAAAATAAAAATAAATAAGCAGAGATACTGGAATTCGTCTAATTCTGGTGAGGATTACTGCTGCCAGCTACAGATTTCCGTGTGTGACATCTGCATGAAGACATTTGAAATCCTGGAGTGGTTTCGATCTCCAGAGGCTGAGTGCTTCCTTCTGGGGCTCTTTAAAAGATTCCAGAGCCGCAATGCTGTGGCTTGCGAGGTTTGTGGGAGCTTGGAGGAGGGGCCGCTGCAGGAAGGCGCTTGTTAAACCCTGCACCCATTATGCAGGCGCTGCACTGGCCTTGACCTTCTGCTTTGGAACCGTCCCATTCACACCACGCCAGGCCAGGCTGGAGGATCGAGAAGCAGCCAGCCTCTCACTGGGGAGCCAGGGAATTTCAAAAAAAGCAGTTCAAGAAAGCCTCTCAGCCTTCACGTCTCTCAAAATACATCAGCCACTTTCTGGTGTGAACACAGCGCTCCACCCTGGGACCGGGCTGCCGGGCCTGGAGGGCACCAGACTCGGTCGGGAGGAAAACAGGACCGAAGCTGACATTCGAGTCTTTACGGAACCGAGACCTCAGGGCAACAACAGAGGCTGGTCCAGGACTCGTCCCGCAGACGCAGGCCCTCGGTTTGGCGAAAGGGGAGCTGGAAGGAAGGCGGGAGGAATAGCTGCTTGTTTTTCAGGCACATTTAAAAATTGCCAGAACCCGCTGGCTTGGAATTCTGGAAGGAGCCTTAATCTTTTGATCTGGTGGAAAGCAGCTTTGTGGCTTGAAAGGCAGGGAGACAAAGGGGCTGCGGGCTTCTCCCCTTCGGTGGGAAGGGGATGGTTTGAATCAGGCCTGTAAGAATAAACGTGCCACCCACGCCTTCCCCTCCGCTCCTGGGCCTGGAGC
>PVIJ01019475.1:0-7500 GCA_004024925.1 Scalopus aquaticus
TGTGCTTGCAGCCGTGGTAAGCTCTGCCTGCTTGCGGATGATTATATCACACTGATATGGTATGAATAGATGAAAGCAGTAATTACGCTTTTATTCTCTTCAATTTTGCAATTTACAGTTTGCTTGTTTCAAGAATAAAAGGAAATTGCCACACTTGAAACAATATGATTTCATCTCTAAACAAAGAAGAACACAAGAGGACGACCCAGGTGGCAGGGCCCAAGGGAGCTTTTTCTCCCCGCCCCTCCCCCCCCCTTAGAGAAGGAACCCCATCTTCATAGCACTCTGCCAACTGCTAAGACCAAAACTAGGGAGACCTGTTAAAAGTTAAAAAAAAAAAAAAAAAAGCATCTCTCCACTAGAAGTTAACATTTTCTTGTGACTCTGCCTGATTGTAGTAACAACCCAGGATTGAGACATTCAAAAGTGATTGAGTCTACGGCCATACCACCCTGAACGTGCCCGATCTCGTCAAAAGTGATTGAAACCAGCACGTCCCACAGTCAGCTCCAAGACTCGTCTCTCCACGGAGACGCAGGTTCTCCACAGCCGTGTGGCCCTGTGGTCGGGGGCTGGTGAGTGTAGATATGGGTATAAAAAGACCCAGAGCCCATTCTTATTGCTGTTTTCCACACACAGTAAGTGTTCAGTGACTGTTCATCAGACGAATCTAAAGAGGAGTGAAGACATTAATTTTAAAATAGGCGGGTCCCTCATCAGTGCTAAAATATCTTGAGTTTGAAAATATATTCTGCTGCCTCATTGAAGCTGTATGATTGATTATGTTTTCAATTTAAACACATCTTAATTTTTAAAAAATGCATGGTAGTGAAGTTTATGACTTGTTTGAAAAAATATACTTTTTTCTCAGAAGTCATATTCATCGCCTTTCTAGTTCAAGTTGTTTAAGGAAAATTTTTACCACATAAGTAAGACGAAATGTCCCACTTCAACCCCAGGAGAAGCCAAGCTCCAGGCCAGCATCCCACCCAGGACTTTCGGGTTTCCAGCATTCTCACCCGCACGTGAGCTAGCACGCCCCCGCAGCGGCAGGAAGTGCAGGGCGCCACACGGCAGCCCCTCTCCCCCAGCCATGCCCACAGCACAGCGAGTGGGCCCCTCCGGGCATTCGGGCTGTTGGAGCACTTTGGTCAGTTTTCAGAATGGCCGAATGGAAAGCAAACTAATCCGTTCCCAGAGACCCATCGCAGCAGAGCAGAGCGTGCCAAGGAGAGAGGCGCTCCGGCCGCAGATGGTGAGATTTAGCTAGCTTGCCGAAGGTGTGCCCGCCTGTGGATGCTCCTGGCTGCTGCCTGCATACCTGGGGAGCTCTGCCCAGGTGAGCAAGCCCAGGCTATGCCCACACAGCGGTGGCGTTGTTGGGACCCCGGGGACCTGCAGGCGTCCTCTCAGGTGGCCCATTTTAGGAACTGGAACTGATGGGCTTGGATTTTGACAGAAAGGGGCTAAGACCGGATGCCGTAAGGCTGCAACAGTGCAGAAACAGATACACGAACCTAGCCGTTAAAAATAGTCCCAGCAGACACACCGACCGCTGCAGACAGCCTGCCTCAGAATCTGCCAGCTGTCACGGATCCAGCTTCAAAGTTCAGGGTCACCCAGGCATGTTGCTCTTGTTTAATCAGCTTTTTATGATTGCGTTGCTGCTGCTATTATTTTATTTTCTGTCAGGAGCAGCTGATTATTTGGCCTGTTGACCACACAGGAAAGGCAGAGGGAGCTTTTCAGCTTCGCGTCAGCAGGGCCACCTTCGTTGGGGATAGCACGGTCGTGCCTTCAGGCTGCCTGGCTCTTCAATGGCTCGACTCGTGCTTCCTTCCCGGAGAGGTGACAAGCGGGACTTAAGAAGCTGGAAGGATTCCGCAGAAACGATTACAGGCGCGGGAAATAGCGCCTGTGGAGGGAGATTAAAGGATCCGCGGTGATTTAGCCTGGAGAGGAGAAACAGACCTAATAACCGTCCTCAGGGCGGTGAAGGGCTATCACAGAGAGGACACGGAGCAGCTGCCCCTCTGTGCGGACAGCACGCAGGAAACGAGCTTACTGTTCGATAGGGAGGATTTCCATGAGATAGAGAGATCTTCCTTCCATGAGGGCTTAACCTCCAGACCTGCTGCTGAGCTGAGATGCTTGTCTCCATGGTGGTGGGTCCCTACCCTGGAGAGGTGCCCAGCCCCCAGTAGGGCGCTGCCTGTACAACCTTTACTGTGACACGTTTGTGACCTGGGCTGTATCCCCATGCCAGGTCCCCAGCGTGGAATTCCCACTTTTATTGGCTGTTGTCTGGGTTCTCAGAGACATTGTCAACACTGGCCAGAGAGGCCAGTGTCGCCAAGGGCAGTGGGGACAGTGGCTGGGGACGCTGGGGACAGTGACAGGCAGCCGGGCTGCACACTCTCTGATTTAGCAGAGGTTTGCAGCAACTTCATTGAAAGGCCTAGAAAGCAATTTTGAAGAAAAGAAAAATTGGAATCAACTCGCCTTGAGTTCAAATCTGTTTCAATAGAAATAATCTTTATAGTCTTTAAAACAACTGTGTTCAGCAATTTATGCTTGTTTACGAGGGTGAGAGGGCTGGGAGAGGCGGAGGGAGGTGGTTTTCCCTTAAGCGTTTGACTTTCTCGGTGTAGAAGCTCTTCTGATATGTGACAATTCGTGTGTGTCTTGGCTCAGCCCAGGTACAAGTGTTTTGAGAATTCCTCACTGTGTCAGTGAAAACTTGCTTAAGCGAGAAAAAAAGAAAGAACAGGGACGACAAGACGAGGGAGCAGGCTGTGGCCGATGGGTGGACTCCTGGGGATACTAGGCGTCACCCGATTTAACCATTGTTTCTGCTAATTTTCCTTAGTGCCCCATCCATAATGACAACACTTGCAGTAAGCTTTTTGGGGCTACAGAACAAAAATAATCTTCCCACAATTTAATTTCCACAGCACAGCAAAAGCGAAGCTAGTAAAACTTAAATCTTCTTTTCTTTTTTTTTTTGGGGGGGGGTTCAGGTTTTACTCAAACCCCATCCTCATTTTATAGCTTCAGAATCTGAGTCTCTTCATGATGCGCCTTTCACCCACCTCCTGCTTAGCTTCAGCCCCGCTGCTCCCCGTGTCTCTTGAAGGCAGGTCCCCACCACGTGGAAGGAGCGGGCGGGGTTCTGGCACCAGATTCTCATCTCCTGCTCACCCTGTCATTTCACCCCTCCCTTTCCAGGGAGCTCTTCTGTCCTCGCCCCACCGGCTTCCGACCGCTAGGCTGTCCGGGCACCGTTGGCAGCTGGCAGAGAGTGTCTCCAAGCTTGCTGCTTCTGCATCCAAGCCTGCTTCTCGAGTGAAGGGGTACAGGGCGTGAACAGAGAGGGCTGGTTAGAAGGTAGAGGCTTTGGTGGAGGGAGGAAGAGATGGGGGTGAGCAGAGGGCAGTTGAGGGTGGAAAGAAGGACTGTGGATAGGGTAGGGGAAGGGTGGAGACCTTTTCTGGACACGCAGGTCCCCCTGAATTCACAGAGTGCCTAAGGTCACCGCTTTGGATGGGGAGGGGCTGGTCGGACATTCCTTATAGCCCCCTTTAGAGAGGCTGCAGTGACCGGTGCTACAAATGCTATTTTCTTTAACAACACCACGGTTTCCGCATTAATAGTATTTTCAGACGTGTGTCCAGCTCCAGATAAAAGTGTCAGGGCCTCACGGAGCCCACTGTTCAGGCTCGTGTGGACGGAGCAGTGCGTTAGAGGCACACCTACCGCCCTGCGCTGTCTGTGATTACACACCATCGTTCGCGCTTATAAAATGCTCAGATAGTTTCAAGAAACAGACAGTAATGTGCCCTGCTCCTTAAGCAGCTCGCAGAGATTAAAGTAGCGGTGGGCCGGTCCTCAGAGTCTCGGGGTGGAAACGTGTTTCTCGTTCATGGAAATCACTTACGCCAGTAAGACAGAAGCGGCATTCCAGCCGGCCAGCCGGCTCCCGGGGGCATGAGGGACACGCCGAGGGCACCGGCACTCTGGTGACTGCAGATGCTTGCAGAAGACTTTCTCAGTGATTCTGAAAACACTGGTCAACAGTGAGATCGTTACTGACTTAAAAAGGCCCTAGTCTGTAGTATCTTACTGTGCTGAACATGAATATAACCCTGAAAATGCTTTATTAGCTCTTGTTTTAAAGATATTTTATACAATTCATTTGATACGTTTCACCATGTAAATTTATCCAGCAGGACTGCAACAACATCCTAAATCAGCCTAGAATGATGTCATATTGCATCACATTGCATAATACCATCATGCACACATCATCCAGAGTTGATTGCATCATTTTCTGATGCAATGCAATACTACTGCCAGGCGGCTGCTGAAGTAAGCTGATGTCAGCAGTGCACTCTATAAGCCTTGTCGGAAAGGTTAAGCATTGAAAATGTTTCAGACTCTGTGACTGTTCCATAAAACTGTTATTATTTTATCCATTTAGGCACAATACAGAACAGTCATGCCTCGAAAGTGCATTAATGGCGTGGACAGTTTCTGCTCTATTTGTGGGCAAGTGACATTTGCCAACCAGAAGAAATGGATCACTTCTCAAGTGAAGAAGGCTTATCACCTTTACTTCGGATGCAAGGTTGGTGACCAAGACAAGCCTTGGGCCCTCCATATATGCTGTGCAACATGTACAACACAGCTGTCACAGTGGTTAAATGGCAAAAGACCATCCATGCCGTTTGCAGTCCCCATGGTGTGGAGAGAGCCAAGCAACCACATAAAAGACTGTTACTTCTGCTTGGTTCCTCCTCTTTCTGGCGGAATAACGAAGCAAAAGAAGTCGAGAATAGTCTACCCAAATATTCCATCCGCATTGAGATGACCGGTTCAACAACTTGCTGCAGGGTGATGCGAAACAAGCATGGAATACTTTTCTCCTAGTGTCTACAAAATTTCTTGGGAATGTTAGGGCAGAAAACTACAAGGAACTAGTAGAAGACATGCTGATGTGGTATCAGAAACTTGGCTGCAAAATGTCTCTAAAGATCCACTTCCTTCATTCCCATCTGGATTTCTTCTCTGAAAATCGTGGTATGGTTAGTGATGAACATGGCGAATGCTTTCATCAAGATATCACATCAGTGGAACAAAGATACCAGGGAAGATGATCCATTACAATGCTGGCTGACTACTGCTGGACACTCCCCAGAGATGCTCCTGAACAACTGTACAAGAGACAAGCGAAGAAATCTAAGAAGTGGTCTATTACTTGATCTTTTACAGGTATTAGCCGTAGTCCTATTACTATTGGCACGCATTTCGTGATGTAAACATCCATTTATTGCAGATTACAAAAAGAACTAGAGCCAAAATTAGAATTTGTCATATTCATGGTGAGCACATACAAATTGATAGGAAAAGACTAATTTTAGTTCACTGATATGACTTTTGTAAAAACCTGTTGACCAGTGAAAGCGAAGATGCTCACACAAGATCTCTACTGGCGGGGAATCGTCCAGGAGTCCAATGTGTCCTGTGAAAAGGAACATTTCCCTTTGTCTCCCGGGATGTCACAGAAGCCCTGGGCACGCAAGATAAAGTCAGTGACACTGAAAGAAGCGTCCACGTCCGGATGGGAGGCCGAGGGCCCCAAGGTGTGGTTCTCCGAAAACAAACGCAAAGCGCCAGTCAGAGGCGTGGCCAATCCCTGAGGCCGATCTCAAGCTCCCACTCGAAGGCGAAGTCCCTGACAGCAGCCCTGGAGCTCGGCGAGTGCCCTGGGCTGTGCCCTACGGGCCTGTGGGCTCCCCTGCTTCACCCCTCTGCCTCACTCACCCTGGGAGGGGGCAGGAAGCTGGGCTGAGGAGGAGCCCTGTAGGACCCCGCCTGGGCTTGTCTCCAGGGAAGGCACGTTATGGAGAAGAGGAACAGCAATGGGGGCGTGCGGGGGCTCAGGGATTCGGGGGCTCGGGACGTGGGTGCTCAGAGCCCTCAGTGGCCCTCCTGGCTGAACCCCACTGTCGGCCCAAAGAATGGCGAGACATCCTCTGCACCTTTAGCTGGAGACCAGGGAAGGGGAAGGCAGATGGAGGTGAGGGGCCCCGGCCTCACCCTGCAGGCCTGGGGTCCGCCTGGCTGCTCCCGCCCTGCCCCCGCCCCCCACCGCCCCGCTGGGATTTATGGGCTGCCTAGACCCCCACGCTATTCAGGGCGGCGCCCGGCAAGCCAAGTTCATCCCTCTCTCAGGATCCCCTCAGCCTGGCCCCCGCCCCCCCCACCACGTGGGGCTCCTCTGACCGGCACCTTCTGTTCCTGTCACCACCTTCTGCTCCTCTTTGTGACCTCGGCGTCTCCTTCTTGGCCCTGGCGAAACTCCAGCTACTGTTTCTGTGCCAGCGGCTCCCATTGTGGGGCTGCACCCAGACCTCTCGCCCTGGGCGCAGGACTGGCCGCCCTCCCCCTCTGAGGCCGGTGGCGAGAGAGCACCCTTGTCCTGGGTTGGGGACCTGCTCCCATCGCTTCTGCACGAAAGCCAGGCCACATGCCAGCAAAGCAGGCTCTCTGCTCCAGGCCGCTGGGCGGTGTCAGATCTCTCTGCACGAATGTGCCTTTCAGTCCAGGACACCTGCCACCCCCTGACGAGACGGCCTGTGGAAAGCACAGGTACCCAGCACCTGACTGTCGGGGGTCGGAGAGCTGTGAAGCTGGAGCCACCTCATGCCAGGTGCTATGCCACGTGCAGGCACCAGGAGAGTCCTGGGCCCTGGCAAGGTGGATCTGCAATGAGTGGTTCTCTCCCCACCAGCTCTGAGACTTCTTCTCCCACCTGGCACACCTGGGCAGGTGTGACCCCCCCACCTTGCACACCTGGGCAGGTGTGACGGGGCACCATAAGATGGAGTCAATGAAACAAAGTTGGGCTCAGGAAGCCATCTGGTACCTACAAGTCCGAGATCCCCCTCTTTCCACAGAAACATTGGGTATTTGAAGACCCCCAGCAGGGGATAACAAGGGGGCACCAGCTTCGCAGACGAGGAAGCCCCTTTATCCTCAGCCTGACAAATCCCTCCCCACTCCACTTGGTGAGGAACTGGGCTGCCGGGCAGAAGTCCGTGTCCCTCAGGTATAGCCGGCGGAGTTTGGTAAGATCCAGCAGAACCCGACATGCTAAGCGGACAGCGAACCCACAGGGGAGTGGCCGGAGCAGCGCCCCACCCGGAGCTGCCCGCTAAAGTGGAGGAGCCTGCAGGATCTCAGGGCCCGGAGCCACAGCCCTGGGCCCCCAGCCCCCAGCCCGAGCCTCCTGCCCGCACCTTGACCCCCCAGCCCCAAGCCTGCCAGAGAGTGCATGTCCGGGACACATACGGGCGGGGACCCCACACCGCAGGGGACTGGGAACCCCAGCAGGCCCGGGGTGGCTGCCCCTGCCCTGGCCGACTGGTCACACTCGTCTGGCAGAGAACTTCAAGGAGCCTTCCCAGAATAACTCAGTTGCCACTTACGTGCGGTCTT
>PVIJ01019475.1:12500-23558 GCA_004024925.1 Scalopus aquaticus
GCTGGGGTGTGCTGGGGTGGACGGCGCCCACACTCAGAGCCAGGCCCCAGCTGCCTAAGGGGCATTCCCCACAAATAGAGCAGAAATTGTCCACGCTATGATCGCACTTTCGAGGCACGATGTCGGGCCTGGAACCTCAATCCGCTCAAAAAACGCACCAGGGTTGAGGGGTTCAGCGCCCACAGGGACCCCTCGGGGAAGTGCTGGCCCTGGGGGCTGCAGCTTAGTCAGGACTCCGGCCCTCTGCTCAGGTGCGGGAGGCCTGGGCCCCCTCCGGGCTCTGAGTCTTGAGGTGCTTCTCTGAGGACAGAGCGGACCCGCTGCTGGGTCTGGGGCGCCGGGGCGGGAGGGACACGGCAGCTGCTGAACTGCATGCGGGTCAGGCTGGTGAGCCTTGCGGGCCGGCCAGAACCCACCAGCCGCCAGGAGCAGCCAGGCCACACGGCTGCAGACGGCCAGCGGTGGGGGGCGAGCGCTGCCTGTCCCCAGAAAGCTGCACCCCCGACTGGAGGTGCAGGAGGCAGACTCTGCCGATTTCTGGAAATAAACTCAAACCACGAAGCAGAGGATGCGGCGCAGACCTGTGGCAGGCCCCGAGGGACTCATGTGCTGATGGGGGGTCCCCACCAGGCCAGTTCATGATGAAGACGGTGACACCGAGGCCACGTCCTCCCCGCGACCAGCGTCGCCTCCCCTGGTGCTCTCGTGGGAAAGCGTCCAGCGCACAGGCACGAGTACCCGGACACCCCAAGCTCCTTCAGCCTGGAGAGGTGCAGAGTGAACCGGGCGCCCAGCGCTGCTCTCCTGCGTGCCACCAGCAGAAACCTCCCCACAGGCAGGAGAGGCCCCGGAGCACCCACACCTCTTGGAGGCAGGACTATGGGGTGTGGGCTGGGGCTGGCTCGCTCGCCCAGCCTCGCACCCTGACGGCTTCTTCCCCACGGCTGCAGGGCGCCCCGTCTCAGCCCTCGGTGGCGGCTGTGAGGCTCCAGAACCGGCTCAGCAACCTGAGGAGAAGCCACAGCCCTGGTGGGCGAAGGGGACCTAGGCTAGATTCCCTGGCCCAGCGCAGACAACTAGGCAATATTCCAGGATGGTAATATTGTCCAATCTAAACTTCTGGAATTAAAATGGAGGGAGGAGGGCTCCCAGAGTGAGGAGTTGGGGGAGCGGGGCTGGGAGCTGGGGGAGCCTCCAGATTCTCGGACTGAGTGTCTAAAAGGGCAAGGCGGCTGCGGCTGCAGGGGCGGGCTGGCCAGCTGGCCCCTGTGCTGATGGCTGACTCCCCGCTTCTCCCAGGCCTTCGGCATCGTGGGGAGCCCCAGGCAGAGGAGCTAGGGTGAAGCTGTCGGAAATGCCCATCTTCTGCCTGCAGGTGATTCAGCTGATTTCCTGGTGTTTGAGGCGCAAAGGAGGCATCTAGGCAAAGGCTCCCGGCATCTTCTCACAGGTGACGGAAAGCGTGAGGAGGAAGCCCGCCCGGGCCAGGGCAAGCTCACGCCGGGGGGCTTGGCTGGGCATCCCGTCCCCGTGCCCCTCAAACAATCCAAAAATTCTCCAACAATGCAAACATTCTCCGCAAAATCGTGAACTCCGCCCCTGCTACTTATTTTTAACATTCATATACACTATCTCAAATCTCTTAGTGAAAGAAGAAAAAAATGCATAAAAAAGACTGAATAGAAAATACATAGTCAAAGAAAGTCTTTGCCTTTTCCCCTTTTAATTTACATTTTGCTTTCACATTCCAGTTTTTATTTGGTAGTCATTTCAAGTAGTTTTGTGGGGAAAGGCGGAATAACAATAATTTTAACTAGTTCTCCCTCCCGCTGTTCCCACTCCCTCATGTCCTCCAAACGCGGCTCACAGGCCCAGCGGGTTTCCCGTGGACGGGCGCTGCGCCTGAATTGCTGATGTCCGTCGAGACCCGGGACTTGGGCCCCTCACTCGCGGTCAGGGCTCGGGCGCCTGGCCACACCCTCACGGCAGCGTCCAGGGCCTGCTCCTGTGCCAGCGAGAGCCAGAGCTGGCCAGGCAGGTGGCCTCCCTCTAACGTGACGACGAAAGCTCCGACCCATTCCCTTCACGTCGTGGAGAGAAGCAAACTCAGAGAGGGGAGGCAGAGCGCGGGCGCCATAGCCAAATAAAGCGGCTTCTCTACGCTTTGAGCGCAGACGCGTTCTCGCAGGTGAAATTCTATTCCCAGCCCAGAGGCCCTTTCCACGGGGATGCTCTAAAGCCCGACCACCGCCCAGCCCTGCTCCTGGGGCCCTTCCCGAGGCCGGGCCTGCACCCTCCCCGCCGCACCCCTCCCCCGCAGAGGGGAGGCATTTCCGGACTTGTCAGAGCCGCTCAGTCCGGTCTGTCCCGCCTCGTCTGACAAGCTATTTCTCATGTGCTAAGTGCCGGCATTGAATTATCCCCGCTGTTATGACAGCCGCATTATTCACCAGGTGACAGCCTCGCGGAGGGCTGTCCAGAGACGTTCGGCCTTCTTTTTTGTCTTTTCAGAGGTGTATTGATTTCTGTACCTTGTGTAGAAGGAGAAAAAGGGAGGGAGGGGGAAGGGAAGAGGAAGAGAGGAAGGGAGAGGGAGGGGAGGGAGAAAGGGGGGAGAGGAGGCTAGAGAGGAAGGGGGAGGGAGAGAGGGAGGGAGGGGAAGGGGAGGAGCAAACTATGAGAGCCGGGTCCTTATCAAATATGGAGACTCCCTGGTGCTGATGCTGAAAACTTTTCTTACAGAATAAGCTCTTTGCTGGCTCTTGCTTCTTGGGGGAACCCTAGGAAGGATTCAGATATAAATACACGGAAACGGATGAAGAGGCCCAGGCGGACCGCGCTTATGCGTCCGTGGGGAGGCGTCTGCGTCCATCACTTTGCTCCGCCCCGACAGCGAGGGCCGCCGGGAGCCGTCGCAGCGTCGGGGATGGGCCCAGAGCCCGTGTCACGCCGCAGGGTTTGATGCAGTTTTGTGAGGCTCCAGGGCCCTTCAAATTTCAGGGTGAATATTTTTCCCTAGAAACTGCCTGGGTTGGAAATGCTGGGAGAAGATTAAGTCGTCAGCATCTGTTCCGATTTTTCGAGAGCTCCCAGGGCGCCGCTGTCCCCCTTCATCGCTGCACCGCCCGGGATGCCCAGCCCGGTCCCCCTCGCCCTCCCGTGGCAAGCCCAGGGCAAGCCCGGACCCCACCCGAAAGAGCCAGCGTGGTCGCAGACCGGCCAGGAGGGTTCCCCCGCGCCCGGTGGGTCTTCCCGCAGCAGCGCCAGTCAAGGGGGCGCCCCGGAACCCCCTGTTCCGCTATCCGAAGTCCTCAGGGCTCAAGTGTAGCATCTGGACCGCTCAGTCTAAATGTGCTGTTATTTACTGCCCAGGCTTGCTGTTTCGTTTCCAGAAGCACTTTCTGTGCTTCAACTGCCGCTGGCCTTGCGGGAGGTCAGGAAGCTTGGGGTCTCTGCAGAGGTGGCCCGTGCTCTCTCCTCACTGCTGCTCTTTGCGTGGCTGAGTGCCGGGCACGGCCGGCAACCGCTCCAGCCCTACCAGGGAGGCGCTTGGGACGTTCAGGCCAGAGCCTGGCCAGCGGCTCCATGCGGGTGGTGCTACCCCAGCTCCACGTTAACCGACAGGAACTCGGAGCCGCAGGCTGTGGACAGGAGGGGGAGGGGAGGGGCCGGAACATTCCTACATTCAGGCCAAATGTCAAAACCTGAACTCTCCTCTGTGCCCCCATCACCCCATCATCAGCAAGGCTTGCGGACACCACCGCCAGCATGGCTGTGGCCGCCCCACCCGCCTGGCTCCTGCAGAGGCCGCCTCCTCACGCCCCCTGAGACCCCCTGCCGGTCACCTCGGCAGGCCCTGGGGCCTCCTGCTTCAGCTGTGCACACAGCACTCCGCCCAGCCCACGGCCCTCCTCCGCCCCCACACACCCAGCCTCGCGGGCATCTCGCCAGGGACTGTCGGGGGCGCGCAGAGCGGCCAGGGGCCACCTGGCCAGTGCTTGCTTGGACAGCAGTGCTAACCGGTCAGGAGGGTCTGGCAGCACCCCCAGCACCCCCAGCAGGCAGTGCACAGCTGAAGCTGGGGCATCAGACAAGGGGCCTGCGGCTGCAGCACCCTCACCCCACACAGGGCACTGGCACCCCTGATTTCTAAGCTGCAGTGACTCTCCCAGCTTCTTTGAGCTCCAAACCGGGTCGGCGCCATGACGCCATAGGGTGCTGCTGCCCAGAGGCGTCAAGAAGCCTCTCCCACGGGGGACACGCCATGCCCACGTCCCTGGAGGAAAGGTTGAGGCTGAATCGCCTCTGGGTCCGAAAGCCTCCAGGTCACACAGGGGTGGGGCGCAGGGTGTGCAGGAGGAGCTCCCCTCTCGGTGGTGGAGAGGCCACACGCTGTGATTCCCACCAAGGGTCTTCTCCCACAGTCACTGTGGAGACCAGGGCTGGCGCTGCTGCCACATTGCCCTCCAGTGGATGCCACCTGGGGAGATGGTGGGCACAGGCGGTGAGCACAAAGGCTGTAGGGGAAACAGAAAAGTGATTTCTCCACCCAGTTAAGGACAAGCCCCAGAGAAAGGCCAGAAAGAAGCCCTTAGGTCAGATGATCTTGACAGGGTCGAGACCATTCCATGGGGAGAGGTCTGGGTCCAGTCGACGGGGTTCTGTGAGATTTAATTTCCTCGTGTGTGGAATTAAGTGACATAAAGCACATCAAATATTTATCACAGCTCCCACCTAGAAAATAGTAAGAAATCAGTCACGTCTACTAATGATGATGGCGATGGTGGTGGGGGGTGGTGGTGGTGGTGATGGTTGTGGTGATAGTGATGGTGGAGATGGTGGTGGTGGTGATGGTCGTGATGAGGGTGATGATGGTGGTGATGGTGGTGGTGGTGGTGATGGTGGTGATGATGGTGGTGGTGGTGATGATGATGCTGATGGTGGTATAATGGTGATGATGGTGATGGTGATGGTGATGATGGTGATGAGGGTGATGATGGTGGTGGTGATGGTGGTGATGATAGTGGTGGTGGTGGTGATGATGATGGTGGTGGTGTAATGGTGATGATGGTGGTGATGGTGGTGATGGTGGTGGTGGTGATGGTGGTGGTGATAGTGGTGATGATGGTGGTGGGGATGGTGGTGATGATGCTGATGGTGGTATAATGGTGATGATGGTGATGGTGATGGTGATGATGGTGGTGATGGTGGTGGTGGTGACAATTTGATGACAGTAAAAGTGACGACTGCCATCCATATTCTTATTAGCAGTGTAAGTAACCCAGCAACAGCACAAAATGAAATTGTTAGTCAAAGATCACGTACCAGGGCCGAGAACACAACCTGGACGCCGTGATTGAAAACAAAGCTTGCAGTCGACATACTGTGAATGCTGGTCACTTGTTAATTCCAAAGGAAATATCTGGAAAGAATTTGTCAGCTAGACTTAGAAGTCAGCGACAAAAATCAGGGATAAACAATGACGGTTTCCGTGAGCCGCCAGTGTGCAAGCTCCTGGGCCTCCATTTCTCTCGTTCCTCTTTGCTGGCCCTGAGCCCATTCAGTGACCCTTTGATTATGCTGAACCCTAATTATTGCCGCAGAAAACCATGGTTGCTATCGAAACAGTTGCTGAGACCTGTTTGGTCCCGGTAGACGGGGTGGCGCCGAGAAGGGGCCCCAGCGGAAGCACTCGCTGAGTGCGCGTCCTCGTGGGACTGACCGGCAGACCAGCTCTTGGCCAGCCCAGGCACACTCTGCAGTGAGGCTGGTCCACTGCCAAGCCAGCAGATTGAACTTTCTCCTTGGAGAGTTTAATGTGGTTGAACACGGGGACCTGAGGAAAAAAATCTAAAAAGATCATCTTAAAAGAAAAACAGAAAT
Source organism: Scalopus aquaticus (assembly GCA_004024925.1). Classification (NCBI taxonomy): domain Eukaryota; kingdom Metazoa; phylum Chordata; class Mammalia; order Eulipotyphla; family Talpidae; genus Scalopus; species Scalopus aquaticus. The sequence goes on from PVIJ01019475.1 coordinate 18,384, forward strand.
TTCCACAGCTCAGATTCTGTCCAGGATCGAAGGTTCCAGGCAGCTGGCACAAGACCATTGAGGTCATATCGGTCTCCTTTCTCAGACCTTCTCAGCTGCCCTTCTCTTTCTGTTTTAGAGCGTTCTCCTTATGGCCACATTTTTCTTTCTCTTGGCCAACTACGCAGAGGGGCCCGGGCCCCTCTGCTGTCTTTGCACCTGCTCATTTACTATGCAGTATAAATGCAACAAAATGTAATTATAAACCACTACCGATAATAAATAAATGACATTTATTTTGTTCCAATACAGGCTCAGGAAAAGCTCTCCCTGACCAAGCCTGCTGAGCCACGCGGGCTGCAGCGGGCCAGTCTACGTGACGAAACACTTGGGAGAAGGGACGCTGTTCACGGACAGGGCATTGTCTCCCGTCGAATGGCTGGGCTGAGGATGACCAGCCAGAGAAGGACGTGTCTGTGATTTCTCCCAGCAGCATACCGACGGAACGGGGCCGGGAATGGAACAATGGGGCGGGCTACCGGGGGGAAATGAAAGGCTCCCGAAAGACAAGGGCCTCGTTGACAATCTAGTCAAAGTTTTGTACAACACAAATTAAATATAATACAAGCTATTTTTCAGTTATTAAGATGAATATCCCCCCATAGATTCAAACTGTTAATAAAAAGAGAGAAGATAATTGCCCTCCCACTTAACGACCCATGGCTCGTCTCTTGCAACAGGGCTGGTTTCTTCAGATTCGCTTGTGATCACTTTCAAAGCTATTGTGAGTTTATGAGTGCTTTTAGCTTCTAATGCAGCTTCAAATGTCAATCTTTATATTACTGAAGGACAATTAGGCAAGCCGTGTAATTGTGTTGTCACTTATTAATTTCAAGCTCCAATGTCATAAATTATATGCTTTAATTAATACTGTGTCAATGGCAATCTGTAACTTTGAATGCATACGGAGGTTAACAAGAATACATAATTAAAAGAAAACAGTGAATAAGGGCACGGCTGAACAGTTTATAAAATTAGGCAAGAAAGCGAGTGCTTTGTCTGCGTGTAAGTACCATGATTTAAAAAAAGGATGGAGGGATTAATAACCTAGAGCAGAGACAGAGACTGTACGCCGGGGTGCCAGCCCTGAACTCACAGACGCAGCCGCTGAGCAAACGCGAGAAGCATTGTGGGCCAAGAGCTCCAGGAGACGGCATTTTTGTTGCTCTGGACTCTGATTCTGTCCATCCCAGATCCGTGTGGTGAGCCCCAACCCTCCAGAGGGCTCCAGAGGCCCTTGGGGAGGGTATTGAGCGATCAGGACCCCTCGTGACCAGGGTCCATGCTTCCATGCGAGAGACTTCCCAGGGGCCCCCAACCCTAACCCACACAATTGTTTTCCAAACGCTTCCTTCCCATTGTAATCTGTCTATCGTCATGGAAACCTGCCAGCAACAGTGCGGCCCCTCCCCTCTGTGTTAATTAACATGTCCGGCTCGAGTGGGCCAACGGGCTCAGTGTCCTGAGGCTTGTTTGATCTCCCACTCGAGCCCTCTTGAGAAGAGGCTGTTTTCTGATTTAGCGGCTCGGGACCCTCGTCTCAGCTCCGGGGCTTCCGTCGTGCCCCGTGAAACGACAAGGTCACAGACTCGGGCTGAGCGGCGAGGAGCTGGGCCCAGAAGGCCGCCAGCTGCGGGGCTGCTGGAGGTGTTGTTATGAGCATAGAAATTGGTGTTTTCTTCTGTAAATGCCTTTTGAAGAGTGTAGTGAAAAGTCAGCAGGTAACGGGAGGTGGCTGGCGGGCGGCTCGGTGGGTGTGGGCGGCTGTCCCCGCCACCTGGGTGGACGTCCAGAGCCAGTGGAAGCACAGGCAGGACAGACATTGTGCCGTGTTGGCTGCGGTGTCCCCTTCGTGACAGATCCGGGGCTTCGATGTGTCCCCGGGTGGAAGGTGAGGGCCGTGCCTCTGACATGGGCGTGGGGGCCACCGGCTGGCTTCGCCCTCAGGAAAGAAGGGGCCCCGCCTGGGCACCGCCCAGTGGACTTGGGGCCGGCCCAAGGAGGTATCCAGGTGACGGGACTCATGCTCCGGGACAGCGTCTTTTTATCCAAGGCCGTGTGTTGTAAGGGCGACGGGAAAAACACCAGGGGCTGCCCGTGTGGAACTTTTGAGGACTTGGTTTCCTTCCATGTCGTTGCCCCTGGAGTCACCGTTTCCGAGAATCCGTGGATACTGCGGGATCGGGATGCACGTCCAGAGCGGCTGAGCTGGCAGGCGAGGGGTGAGGCGGAGGCGACCAGCGCTGGCCATGCCCCCCAAGCTCAGTGGACAGACCGGCTCACAGACTGGGCGTGGGCACTGCCGCGAAGCCCTCACAGTACCGCAGCAGCTCTGTCCTGCCGCCGGCGCAGTCCAGCCACCACTGGCCAGCGCGCTGCCCTATGCCCTGTCACATCTTAGAACAGCTGAAAAAAAGCAATAACCGCTGAGAATGTCGGCACAGCCGCCCTTGCTCCCCAGCTCACCGGGCTGTCCCGTCTGTGCGGAGATCAGATGGTGAATATTTTCCATAAACAAGTGAAAGCAAAAGAAAATACAGTTGTTGGGCATTTTGTGGAAAATGCCTAGTCCCCAAGCACCCTGGGAGTTCCTGCTCACTCTATGAATGAACGAATGAATGAATGAATGAATGAATGAACGAACGAACGAGTGAATGAAATTCTCTGGTGCAGTCAAGCAGTCAAGTCAGGGCCTGCAATGGGTCATCACCTGCGCCCTCCGTTCTGACCCCCTGAGGCCGCTTGACCCCTGGTTTTCAGTCTCCATGCGACCCACTCCCAGCTCCCTTCACTGTAATCCCTGACGCCTGCCATTGTTTCCTAAAGAAACAATTCAACAAAGTGAAAAAAGAATGGAAAAGAATCTCCTTGGGTTTTTGAAATACTCTGAACCAGAGAGGCTGGGGTACAGCGCGATAATTTAATCCAATCAGGTAACGGAGACCGGAGCACGCACGCGAAGACGGCAGCGCACGGATAACCGGGCGCAGGTCGGGGCGCTGCCCTGGGTGGGAGCCGAGACACGCAGCGAGCCCGGCGAACGTCTGCCCGCCGCGAACGTCTGCCCCCCACCATCCCGGCCGCCCTGACTCCCGCTGCTTCTCCTTCCGCCTTCCCGCTGGGGCCCTTCCCTGCTCGGATGAAGACCCCTCAGGCAGGGGCGCAGGCTCGCGCACCGGGGAGGGGGTGGGGGTGGGGATGCCGGGGCCAGTGGGGGGGGCGCTGCCCACCCCAGGAGCACAGGGCTGGGACGTCAGGGAGGGGAGGCCTGGGACGCACTGGGGGCGCCAGACACGGCGGGGAGAACAAGAGGGGAAGTTTCGCAGCAGAGGGTGGAGTGATGGGGGCGGCCTGTTCTTGAGAATAAGCGGAGCGGTTCGGTTCGTCTGGAATAAGAAATTCGGTGTCATCTCTCTGTCTTCTCTGTCTACCAATCTACCACTCACACCCACACACACACCACACACATCACACCCCCACAACACCACACACAACACACATACACTCACACCACACATACCCCACATACAACACACACAACACACACACTACACACCGCACACCAATCACATGCTACACCCCCCACACACACACCACACTCACACCACACATACCACATACACAACTCCATACATACCCACGAGTCTCCTGTCAGTTTTATAGGTTTTATTGGACAAGAAGTTTGTTAATTTTTCAACTTTTTTTTGTTGGAAATAAAGTTTCCTAGATACAGGTTGTAAAAGAGATTCACAAAATCTTGGAATTGGAAGGTTTCCCAACCTCCTGATTTGGGAGTCTGTAGACAGATGATGGATGGACAGATGACAGCTAGATGACAGATCGGCAGATAAGCAGAGACACGTGTATGGATGTGGAGATGCTCCATCTAGAGACAGCTCGCGGAGGTGGCTCTCCAGATGGCTAAACTAATCTACATCTAAGTCACCTCCTCTTTACCACACGTGCCTCCGTCATCTGTCTGTCCCTTCTCGGAGCCGCTGACCAGAGGACAGGTGTACGTGTCACACAGGTGGGTCATATCAAGCGAGGCCTCGGGAACTGCAGGCTGAGGCTGGGAATGGACGGGCACTGGAGCACCAGCCGGGCAGCGAGATGGCCGCCCCGCCGGCCTGAGCGGCGCGTTTCAGCGTCCACGGTCTGTGCAACCTGTGGACCCTGAGTCAGCCAAATCCTTGACCTAAATTGGCCAAATATTTCTGAGTCTCAGATCTTGAACATCAAGTTCATAGTGAAAAATAATGAGAGCGTATTAAATCATAAACCAACAGAAAGCGCCCTGGGGCAGGACAGCTAGTTGCTGAGAAACGCGCCTGTTTCCGGCCTCCTGTCCGGGGCTTCCGCGGTCGCTGCGCCGGGGCTGGGTCGAGGGTCGCCAGGAGGGTCCCCACCGCCAGGCCTGCTGTCCACTCCAGCAGTGTTGTGGGGCGGCCTGTGGGAGGCCCTACTGCGCTCTGCCTTCAGCCTTCCGTGGCCACACTCAGGGCTTGTTGGGGCGCCCTCGGGCTTTGTCCGCCTTCACCTCTTGGTGGACTGGTTAATCACGTCTGGGCTGTTTGGAGACCATTGTCTTTTAAAAAAAATCACTGCTCGACTTAAAAATTCAGAAACGCATTGAAACCCCGATGCCATGTCTGCTTTTTACTGTATGTTTTGCCCTGAAGAAAAACACAAATCGAAGACTCAGTTCAGAAAAGCCCGTTGATATGGAACGCCGCCGTTTCTCGGTCTGTCATAAATTCCACTTTTATTAGTCAGAGTCATTTTATATTCGATGCGTCATTTTGACATTAAAAAATTGCAGAAAACTTCAGGGTTGCTTTTATTGTTTTAATGACTTTAATACATCGAAATGAATATGCAAAACGATGCAAAGCTCAACGCATATTAATGGGCGGGAGGAACAGCCTCAGTGGGTGGTGAGCAAGGCACAGGGACCCGCACCCCCATGCCGCTCGCTCCTCCCTGCCCTGGCCGTGGGGCCCCCGCCCGCGCTGCCCTCGCCCTTTGCGCTCTTTCCCCTTCGCGGTGCGGGTTTGCCCTGGACCCGCCACGCCTGGCCACACGCGGCTCCTCCCACCTGCCGGTGACACCGCCCTGCAAAGCCCTCAGCCGGGG
>PVIJ01019476.1:0-23487 GCA_004024925.1 Scalopus aquaticus
TTCAAAAAATTGAGAAGGAAGGAATACTACCAAACACATTCTATGAAGCCAATATTACACTAATACCAAAACCAAACAAAGACAACACAAGAAAAGAAAACTACAGACCAATCTCTCTAATGAACACTGATGCAAAAATATTCAACAAAATATTAGCCAACAGGATCCAACAATGCATCCAAAAGATAATACACCACGACCAAGTGGGATTTATTCCAGGGACACAAGGATGGTTCAACATCCGAAAATCAATCAATGTAATTCAACACATCAACAAAAAGAAAAATAAAAACCATATGATCATATCAATAGATGCTGAGAAAGCATTTGACAAAGTGCAACATCCATTGATGATAAAGGCCCTCAAAATCCTTGGGATAGAAGGAACATACCTCAATATAATAAAAACCATATACAACAAACCCACCGCCAATATTATCCTCAACGGTGAGATGCTGAAAGCCTTTCCCCTAAGATCAGGAACAAGGCAAGGATGTCCACTCTCACCATTGCTCTTCAATATAATACTGGAAGTCCTAGCCAGAGCAATAAGACAAGAGAAAGACATACAGGGAAACCAAATAGGGAAAGAAGAAATTAAATTATCACTTTTTGCAGACGATATGATAATATACATAGAGAATCTGAAAAACTCCATAGAAAAACTACTCAAAATTATAGACCAGTTTGGTAAAGTAGCAGGATACAAAATCAACGGACAAAAATCAGTAGCCTTCCTAGATACAAACACTCAGTCAGAAGAAAAAGAAATCAAGAGAATCACCCCTTCAAAATTGAAACAAACAAACAAAAAAATACCTGGGAATAAACCTAACAAAAGAGGTTAAGGACTTATACAAAGAAAACTAAAAAACCCTATTAAGAGAAATAGAGGAGGTCACAAAAAATGGAAAGACATCCCATGTTCATGGATTAGAAGAATTAACATTATCAAAATGGCCATACTATCAAAAGGAATTTACAGATTCAAAGCTATTCCAATAAAAATCTCAATGACATTCTTCAAAGAAATAGAAAAAATATTGATGAAATTCATATGGAACCACAAAAAACCTTGAATAGCCAAAGCTCTCCTGACTAAAAAGAAAGAAAATGGAGGGATTACACGCTGAGATTTCAAACTATACTACAAAGCCATAATAATTAAAACAGCATGGCACTGGAACCAAAACAGAAGCACAGACCAATGGAATCAAATAGAAAACCCAGAAATAAATCCACATACCTATGGACAACTAATCTTTGACAAAGGAGCGAAGAATATACAATGGAACAAGGTTAACTTGTTCAATAAATGGTGCTGGGAAAACTGGACTGCTACATGCAAAAAAATGAAGCTAGACTACCATCTCACACCATGCACAAAAATCAACTCAAAATGGATAAAAGACCTGGACATAAGACCTGAAACCATAAAATTTATAAAAGAAAATATAGGTAAAACTCTATACAACATACATCTCAGCAAAATCTTTAAAGACACATCCCAAAAAGAGAAGGAAGTCAAGGAAAAGATAAACAGATGGGACTACATCAAACTAAAAAGCTTCTGTACAGCAAAAGAAACAATAATCAAAACAAACAGACACCCTACTAATTGGGATAAAATCTTTGCACAATACAACTGATAAAGGACTGATAACTAAAATCTACAAGGAGCTCACACAACTCAACAAAAACTAAGTCAACAATCCAGTCAGAAAATGGGCAGAAGAGCTAAAAAGACACTCCTCCAAAGAAGAAAAGCAAATGGCCAACAGCCATATGAAAAAATGTTCAACATCACTTATAATCAGGGAAATGCAAATCAAAACCACAATGAGATACCACCTCACGCCAGTGAGAATGGCGCACATTACAAAAACAGGCAACAACAAATGCTGGCAAGGATGTGGAGAAAAAGGAACTCTTCTGCACTGCTGGTGGGAATGCAAACTGGTCCAACCACTATGGAAAGCCTTTTGGCGTATGGAGCTATCATACGACCCAGCAATACCACTGTTGGGAATCTACCCAAAGGACACAAAAACATTAATCCAAAAAGATACATGCACCCATATGTTTATTGCAGCACTATTTACAATAGCAAAGGTATGGAAACAACCCAGATGCCCAAAAATAGATGACTGGATAAAGAAGATGTGGTACATACACACAATGGAATACTTATTCAGCATTCAAAAAAGATAAACACATGCAATTTGCAGCCACATGGATGGAACTAGAAGGGGTCATGCTCAGAGAAATAAGCCAAAAGGAAAAAGAAAAATATCAAACGGTCTCACTTATAACAGGAATATAGGGGAACCAAATACAAGAGCACCTATTAGCAAGAGAGGGGGGAGAATTGGGGCTCAGAACGGGGGAGAGGGGAGCACAAGGGACTATGGTGATGGCACATGGGTGAACTGGTGGTGGGAAACCTACGGGGAATATACAGTAATGTAAAAGACACAAAGAAAAAAAAAGAAAAAAAAGTATAGCTGTTAGACTGAGGGATTGAGTGATATAAGAATGATGTCACAAAAACATCAAACAGGAATGGCTGGGAGAACCAGAGGGCCTGGGAGTAATGGGGAGGTAGTAAAGGAGGGTCAGTTCAGCTCCAGCAAGGCATGGAGCAGGTTCTCTAGGATCCGGGCAGACAGGTAAAGGAGAGTCCTAGAGTCCTCGGTGGCTTTTTTTGGCTTTAAATGATCTTTCTACAGCATCTGCAGGGAGGCAACCAGGTGCAGGGCAGGCCAGGGGGCCGGGGACTGGGAGGCTGGCAGGCCTCCCAGCCCCCTGTGAATTCTTACTCTTTCTGGGCTCTCTGGAATTCTCTTGTGGTAGGATAATGAAAAGGGGAGATACAGTGACCCACATTTCAGGGCCATTTTGAGCATACTCGAGGGAGGGAAGAACTTAAGCAAAATTACCTACCACATCCAAATCTTCTGGGGTACAGTACCAACCTCACTGGCACCCCATTTAGGTTTATCTAAAGGAAGAAAATCAATTATGTCCCAAGATATAATTATTTTCCTCATTCCACTATAAATTAACACAGAGAGCTGGTGCTATGTGACCAGTAAGTAGATCACTGATAATTCAACCTTTGAGTCAGTTGGGGTCAGCCCTTGAACCAAGATGTACTAGCCACAGAAATGCTGCCCCACAGGGTAATTTCGAGAGTACAGCTTGCCTTTTGCAAGTGATACTCTGTCTCATGTAACTGTTTCTGAAATTTCTATCGTTAATATGGGTCATTAAAATTACTAGAGTAGAAAGTGCTCTGTCTTAAATTATTTAAAATATCATCAACTCGATAGTAATACAATACATATTTAGAGTCGTAAGTATTTCTATATTCTGATGTCTCCTGGGATGAATAGATTTAAACCCAAATTAGGAAACACATCAAAATTAAATTACAAGGAAATCTCATTCTCAACCAGTGAACTGCAAAACAAAGTTTAATAACCTTCTGAAAGAAGTCTCTTCTCATATTTGATGAAAGCAGTGAAAAGACAGACTTCAAGATGATCAGTAGGGAGAAGATATTTCTTATATATATATAAACTTCAAGACTGGATGACACTTTTTACAGTATTAATATACGTTGTATAAAAGTTCATAGAAAATGTGTGTATAGACTGTGTCATTATAAAAATGGGTGGCCGCATTCTGGCTACCTAAAGGGTCAAAATGAAAAGGAAATAAAAAGCGTCTGTACAGCAAAAGAGACATTAACCAAAACTAAGATACACCCTACCAACTGGGAAAAGATCTTTGCACACAATACATCTGATAAAGGACTGATAACAAAAATTTACAAGGAACTCACACAACTCAACAAAAAAAAGCCAATAACCCAATCAAAAAATGGGCAGAAGAGATCAAAAGGCACTTCTCCAAAGAAGAAAAGCAAATGGCCAACAGCCATATGAAAAAATGTTCAACATCACTTATAATCAAGGAAATGCAAATCAAAACCACTATGAGATACCACCTCACACCTGTGGGGATGGCACACATTAAAAATACAGGCAACAACAAATGCTGGAAAGGATGTGGAGAAAAAGGAACTCTTCTACACTGCTGGTGGGAATGTGAACTGGTTCAACCAGTATGGAAAGCTGTATGGCAAGTCCTCAAACTGCTAAACATGGAGCTTCCATACGACCCAGCAATCCCACTTTTGGGAATTTACCCAAAGGATACAAAAACACTAATCCGAAAGGATACATGCACCTGTATGTTCATTGCGGCACTGTTCACAATAGCAAAGGTAAGGAAGCAACCCAGATGTTCAAAAATAGATGATTGGATCCAGAAGATGTGGTACATATACACAATGGAATACTATTCAGCATGGAAAGAAGATAAACACATGCAATTTGCATCGACATGGATGGAATTAGAGGGGATCATACTCAGTGAAAAAAGCCAGAAAGAAAGAGAAAAATATCGAATGGTTTCACTTATAACAGGACTATAGGGAGGCCGGGTGGGAGAGAGACAATCAGTGGGGGGGGAGGGGGGGAGGAGGGAGGCGGAGGGAGGGAAGGAAAAGGGCACAAAATGGAGTAGAAAAGAACACAAGGGACCATGGAGATGGATCACGGGTGAATTGGTGGTGGGCTACCCAAGGGGAATATAAAATGTAAAAGACATAAATAACAATAAAAATATATATTACAAAAAAAAAGAAAAGGAAATCTTAATAGTGGAGAGATGGATAATGTAGCAAAGGCAGATTAATTTTCTTTCTGTCATCCTGTTGTATAACAGGCTCATTTTTGGTGATACTCCAACATACACTAAACACAGCGAGTATTATTAAAGAATAAAGTATCTTGGCAATGTGGAAAGTCTGTGAGATAATACGTAAGAGATGAGGCCTATCAATCCTATCTTGATTAATTTGGATAGCGGATAACAAAGTGAATTTGCCCTGAGTTATCCGCCAAAAATCTCTCACATATCTTTTCTATCAGAACTCAAATTGAACTGTCCTGCCTTTAATTTATATTTACTTAAACTGTTATTTATTTATTTATTTATTTATTTATGTTAAACTGTAATTTATTTAAATGAACACTTGGACATATTGCTGAATGAGTACGCATGGTATACAACACACACACACACCCTCCATGTTTGTTTGTCTCCGAGAACCAAGCAGGACCTCTGCTGCTATATGTCATCTTGGTGCTCTGACACATTAATACGACCATACACTAAATGGATGATAGGGCTTCCGCTTCTTATTTATTTTTAATTGAGGTAATGTTAGGACATAGCCCTAGTCTTGGATGTACACTGGAAACTATAAAATACGTAGAACACCAGCAAAAGATTCCATGACATCAACTTCAGCGATATCTTGGGGGCTTGACTCCAGCAACCAGGAAAACAAAGGCAGAAATAAGCAAAGGGGCTGCATCAAGTTAAAAGAAAAACCTCTGTGCACCAAAAGCAAGTACCAGTAATACAAAAAGACACTCCATTAAATTGGAAGAAAATATTTGCACATCATACCTCTTGCAAGAGGTGGATATTGAAGATCTACAATGAACTCACACAATTCAACAAAAAGAAAACAAAGAACCCAATCAAAAAGTGGGCAAAAGGGCTAAATAAACACTTCTCCAAAGAAGACAGGTAGATTTGGGAATAGGGTCACTAGATAAGTTGAGTTAATGATCCAGCAGCTTCAATTTTTGCACGACTTTGAACTTAACCTTAATGAACCTACGTTACCCTAAAATCAAGAGTGACATTACGTCTCTCAAACAACTGCCGTGAGATCACCTGTGTAAGGAAGTTAGCACCATGTGACATCCAGTAGACGTCTAAAAATATTAGTTTACTTATTGCTATTAGCTCTTATGTTCTAGTAGTCACATTTCAAAAAGTTAATGAGTAACAGGTAAAATTAATGTTAATAATATATTTTATTTGGCCTAATACACCCCAAATTATGATCACCCTCTCATTAAACAAGCATGAATAGGGCCTCCCTGATAGCATAGGGGTATACCAGCACTATATACACACACACACACACACACACACACACACACACACACACACACGCGCGCGCGCACACACACACACACATATATATGTATTACTGGTGTGTGTGTGTATGTATATGTATGTGTGTATATATATACACATATACACTATATATATATATGTAGTGCTGGTATACCAGCACTATAAATATATATATATATATATTTTATAGTATATATATTATATATATAATATATATATTTTGTGTATATATATATTTATAGTGCTGGTATACCAGCACGGAGCTGACCCACAAAATCAGACCTCTCCTATTTTACCCACTACTCCCCTCAGCAGTGTATTTCAGTAGAATTGCCTGTTCTGCTCCCCACTCTGTCTCTGGTGAAGCCTGTTATCCCCTCTCCCCCCAAACTCTGGCCTACATCCCAGTTCTCTATGCAAAAAAAAAAGATAATTTCACTGCATCTTTTTCCACAATAAACCTTTGACACCTTGTGCATATCTTACACTTATGGCAAATCTCAATTTGCACGGTAGCATTATTTAAGTTTTCACTGGTACCTTCATACATACTCCACCCTCAAAATTCGATTTGTGGTGGAAAAACATTCAACAGAAAAAGCAAATCAAAACCCAAACACATTTCTGAAAGCTTCCAGATATTTCCACATTCTTCATCTTACAGTTCACACAGTGCTTGCGTCTCAGCCACAGGTGTGGGGCGATTTGAAGGAGGGGCCCTGGCAAGTTTTTGCAGAGCTCCAAACTGAGGCCAAAAAACAAAACACTCTTAGCACATGGAGGAGCCTGAAGTCCGATTTGGGGAGACAAGGCCGCCATCATGTGGATCCTGAAGGAACTGCAGTGAGATTCAAGTTCCCCGCATAATGGGGGAAGAGCCGATCCGCTCAGAGAAAACTTCCAGAATGTCAGCTCAACATGCCTAGTAAATGTGCCATAAACCCAGAAAATATCCAGAGCAGGTTCAGAAAAAGTCTTTACTATTTCAAGAGAAATAAAAGTGGACCATGTAACCAGAAAATATATGATCGACATCAACGAGATGAGACTGATAGAATCTCGCAATGCTGAAACCAGGGTTCACGGGCTAACACTGGATTAAATTTGGATTAAATATTGGATTAAATTCACATATTTAAACAGGAAAACTGGGGGGAAATATTATAAGAGTAGATCGAGATTTTTAGTAAAGTAAATGCTCTGGGTAATGAATTGTTCTTATTGAAGAATCTTCAAGCCCGTACAGACAATTAGCAGGAAGATTGGAAGGGACAGGATGTCTTCCAAATGGTGAATCGCTTTGGCAACATTAAGGAACTTAGCCTATTTCTAAGATGATTCTATACAGTCTGTCTTCTAGTTTGAAAAGCCATTCTATAAAATACTATGCGAGTTTCAGAATAACCAGACAGCTAAGATGGAGGCTCCCATTACTGAGAAGTTAATGAAATGATCAGGGTGCCTGTTGAGCAAAAAGGGAGAATCACGTGATATTCAAAAAAACAAGGAACCGCAAATAATAGCAACATATGTTCACACCATGTCTTCCACTGAAATATCTGTGTTTTCCTTTGCCAGAAACAAGACCCCTAAGCATGCAGATATTTGGTCCCAGGAGAATTCTAGAACCTATTATTAACCATATGCTTTCTGAGACTATAGAAAAGATTACGTAATTACCAAGAACCAACCCAGATCCACTACTAACTAAGCATAAGTTGGAACAAATCGCCATGTTTTGATAGGATTGACATGTTGTGTATAATGATTTGAACACAGCATTTGTATAAAGCTGACTCTTAATTCCTGCTTGATAATGTAGTGATGTATAGCCTGGATTAACATCCTGCAAACAATTGGATCATTTCTCCAGATATATTCAGTTCTTTTTATATTAAGAGGCATTTCTAATACAACATTGCTAGAGTTTGTGATTTAATTTTCTTTTTTTTTTGCATAGAAGAACTGGGATGTAAACCAGAGATGTGGGGGATGACAGGATTCACCAGAGACAGAGTGGGGAGCAGAACATGCAGATCTACTGAAATACATGGTTGAGGGGAGCAGCTAGTGAGACAGGAGAGGTCTGCTGTGCCATATGTCGGTCAGCTCCCTGGCTGGGGATGGAACTCAGGCAGTAGCAGTGATAGCACTGAGACTAAACCCCTATACCACCTAGGAGGCCCTAGACTTTGTGATTTGATGAAATGATTAGAAAAATACTGTAGCTGATGAACAGATCCCATAAAATTTGGAGGCTAGTTTATATATTGATGTGAGAGTCTGGTGTTAGAATGATTTTGGCAGTTCAAATCCAAAATGATGGCATTTAATGAAGATAAAACACCTTGCATTTTAATTAAAACAGTACGGTTTACAACTGAACTGGGGAGAGATTTCTTTGACACAATTCATATAAAATCTGGATTTTTTTCTTTACCATTAAGTAAGTGTAAGTCTGGTAACCCCCAAGCAATTTCAGTTCACTGAAATGGAACTGCTCAGTACAAATCAAATTTGGCCATAGTCCCACTACACAGTGAACAGGTAAATCAGATAACATTTGAGACATTATTTCTGAGCTGCATTTTGAGAGAGGTATTGACAAATTAAATGGTGTATGGAGAGAGGATTTTGAGATGCTAAGTGCTGGAGCAGTCACTTCATAAATGTCCATTTTCAGGAGTTGTAGTTATTTTCAGTACAGCAGTATGGGTAAGCTCATAGATTATGGAACCAAAAAGAACTGAATTCAAGGCCTAGAATAGTCATAAAGCCTGGCATTCTGACTTTTGGCAAGTGATTTGGATGATCTGAGCTTCAGTCTTTGCATTTGCAAACAGCATTTGGTCATGATGCCAAAGAGGAGTTAGCAGGAGTGAGACTTGAAAGAGGGGGTACGCAAAATGGTAGCTTCCATTTGGCTTTGTAAGGTAAAAATCAACAGAAGGATAGTTTAACTTAATATATTCAGACCATCTAAATTATCCAGTTGATGTAATTAATAAATTAAATCACCCAACTACATGACTAAATAATTGAAATTGCCCAAATTGCCTTTGCAAGTATCGAGCTCTTTGTCACTGATACTATTCAAAGCTGTTCTGAAATAGAGCTCTCAGGGGTGCCTGCTGCCGGGTGGAAATTGACTGCAGATCTGATCACTAGTTCTCATCTACATAACCATGTCATTCATTCTTCCAACACGCAGTTATTATCACCAGGCCCGTGTCCCCAAAAGACAGGCATGTGATCTGCTTGTGAGTCTCATGAGTTGCAGAGTCTCTTGGAAATAAATGCACAAACTAGGCTAAGGGACAAGCCTGGACCTTGAATTGCAACAAAGTAGGAACACCTGTTCGATTTCTTAAGCCCCATTGTCTTTGTTCTTCTTTGACACATTACTCTCTAGAGTGAAAATAACACAACAACTTCCAAGTTTTGGGTTTTTTTTTTTTTTTAAAGATTTTATGTATTTATTTTTGCATAGAAGAACTGGGGTGCAGGCTAGAGGTGCAGGGGGTGAGAGAATTTGACAGAGTAGGGAGCAGAGCAGGCAGATCTACTGAAATACACTGCTGAGGGGAGCAGCGGGTGAGACAGGTCTGCTGCGCCATGTGGGTCAGCTCCCTGACTGGGGATCGAACTCAGGCCTCCTCAGGAATAGAGCTGAGACTTAACCCCTAGGCCACCAGGGAGGCCCACAACTTTAAGTCTTTTATTGGCCTACAGCAAATTCTTTTCTCCAGAATCCGGTTGTAGCTTTCTATATACATTTCTCTCTCTTCCCTACTCTTTCCAGACTCTTCTTCCTCTGGAAATTTTCTTAGTTCATCTTTCGAGGGGAACAGAGCAGGCATTTCAGGAAGCTGCCTCTCCTACCCTCTTCTTCCTCTCCAGGCTTTATTCTTACCATTTTTAGTAGGCCAGATCTCCTTGTTTCCAGAAGGAATAGTCATGACAGAGCTATGATTGAGGGCCCAAATCCTTTCTGTGGACAACCATTTCCTCAGCTACTAAGATAGTCTCCACTCCAGGGCTGAGTGCTGAGCTCCCATTTTGACTGGACTTTGAAGCTCTTCTGCAGTTGCTTTGGTTCTTTGGAAAACCACAATCCAACATAGTTTTCTAATTTTATTTTCCAGCTGTACGGATACCCAGCCACATCTTTTTTCCCAGACCGTGGCCTACTTGACTTTCAATAATGCAGTAAGCACAAAATCATCTTATCTTGAAAGGAATAGGGGGAAATGATCTGTTTCTATTAATGAAATTGCTCTATTAATTTGATTTGGGGCGTATATGAGAAGAGAGGGTGGCTTGACTTCTGCCGTCTCTTGGCAAAGAAAATTTCTAGGGTTTCAGCTTTAAAGGAAGATTTAAAGGAAGAGATGCTCATCTCTTTGGGGAGCCCAGTAGGGTTGTATGGACTTAGGATTTGCTGCTTTAAACAGGGCTTTCACCTAAGTCATATCATATCCCAAATAATTATAGCCTTGTTTTTCCTCTTCTTCCTCTGACTGTTGGATCCATTCCACATTCAGTGCACAAGCTAATTAAGTAATGAAGACGTATCATCAATCACTAGCCTGGCAGGAAGACAGAGAAGGCATCCTAGCCAGGACATCTGATCCCCGAGTAGAAGGGATGTGCTGGGAGGCTGGCTGGCCAGAAAGCAGCAGTTCTCTGGAGAATGAGGCTGTTTGGAGCATTTTTGTCCCCATCCAAGTCACCTTACCAGTTCACATTGGAACCTTTGAAGTATCGCAAGGGTTCCTTAGCTGTGATTTCATTTCTAGGGGCTGCTGTTATTTCTGTTGGATCTTGGTTTAATGTCTAGCTTTAAGAACTAGGTAACAAAGCTTGTGACAGGATGATATCTGCTTTTTGGAATTTATTGAGAGTTTAGAGACAAGTGAATGATCAGTCTTTGTCAATACGCCCAGAACCCTTCAAGGAGAACATTTTTTTTTAAAGATTTATTTATTTATGCATACAAGCTGGGGTACAGACCAGAGGCGTGGGGTGGCGAGAGGGCTCACCAGAGACAGAGCGGGGAGCAGAACAGGCAGATAAATGGAAACACACTGCTGAGGGGAGCAGTGGGCGAGGCAGGAGAGGTCTGCCAGCCATGTGGGAATCTCCCCCACCAGGCGTCGAACTAGCATTGCTGCTGCCGACAGCTCCACAGTGCAGCACTTAACCCTCTGTGCCACTGGGGAGGCCCCTCAAGGGCGACATTTTAACTTTCATTACAAAATGGAAGTAAGGGAGGGCAGCTGAAAAGGTGTACTAGAATGCCCAATCACGGCTAAAACAAAAACTACAGCTGATTCCAAAAGCTGATGCCCAAAACTCCAATGACCAATGATTAACCAGCACACAGATTAACCATGATAACCACAGCACAGAATTTGTGTGAGCATCCCGCCGCCCTTTTACTTCCTGAATCCTCATGTTTTTTTTTCCTATTATAATAACATTTCTGTTAATTCTGGGTTCCTAAATTCACAGTTTACTATCTCCAAAAGCTACTGAGCTTGCATTGTTGTTTTCTGACATTATTGCAGATACATAATTTAAGGAATTTAAGCACAGGTGAATTTTATGCTTTGGAACATAACCAAATTTTCTATTTGTAAAAATTTTTTTGCATGTGTTTTTATCCTGAATACCTACAGAAAATTCTCTTTTGCTATTATAATAGCAAGAAAAAAACTGTTTGCTTTTAAGTGTGGATTTATTTTCATTAAATTTTCTGTCACATGCTAGACCCAATTCCATCTTCATGCTCTTGTTTTTGTAGCTAATTTTTAGTTAAAGGAATGTTAATTATATTTCTTATCATCATTGGTTGGAATCTAATTATTCTATTACTCCTTAGGAACAACTGTTATTCTTTCTTTGTATCTTATTTTTTTTTCGCTATTATGCATTTGTCATTGTTTTTTTTTTAACTCATACTTTTCTTCTGCCTTATAGAAATGTTTTCAAGTTTGTCTGACACATTACACAATTTCTGCAATGCCAGTTCTGTTCTTTATTGTGTTAAAGAAGATGAATATTCTTTTTAGTTGTATTTTCAGTTTCCATGAAATGGTGCCTTATCAAGTGTCTCTAATGCACTGTGATTTTGTCCAGCCTGTCCACTAGCCAATGTTTGTTTCTAGTTTTCTTTAAATAATTTTTAAAAAATATTAAAAAATATTTTTTTCAAATTAGAAAACTAAAAGCTGTTTTTTTAACTACACAAATACATAAATTTATCTATGTATCTAGCTATACATAAATCTTAAAGGATGTTCTTTCCCTAAGTTTTTTTTTAAGTTTAAATTCTCCTTATTAAATCTCAATATTTTTATAGAATCCAAGTCTTCACACTTTCCATTTCTGTGTTGAATATGACCTATTCTCCAGACACAATTATTATTTTTTTTGTGTGTGTGTGAGAAACAAAATGCCTCCTTCTCTATCCTGTCTTCAAAAGTCAAATCTCTATTTTTGGTTTATAGCTGAGAGTAAGGAATTTTCAGCTCTGTTCCAAGTACCTGGCAGCTAACATTCACCACATGCCACACAGTGTTCAAGAACGTTCCATATTCCATCCACCCCATCCTCCCAAATTCCTCTGTGGAAGATACTGCTATTATTCCTATTTTATAGATGAGAAAAATGAGGAACAAAGAAACCAACAACCTTTTAAGATCACTCAATTGGTGAGTGGAAGAACCAGGATCCTAAGCAAGGCTGTTTTGACCTTAAATTCAAGTCCCTGTACCTTCCTGAGATGGCTTTGCCCTCTCTTGTGGGTTTTGCTCAACATCAAAAGCTCTAAACTTTTGGACCTCAGTCATGTCAATGGGAAAAAAAGAAAAATGAACCTCCTGTTCTGCTCCCCACTCTGTCTCTGGTAAGTCCTCTCATCACCTCCACCTCTGGCCTACACCCCAGTTCTTCTACTCAAAAATAAAATCTTTTAAAAAATGTAGCCAATAATTTGCATACAATCTCATACAATCTTGACTACAATGGATCTCTGGATTCTCTAATGTTTAGCTCTAAATGGGTCAAATTCCAAGTATACTAACTCAAGAACATCCCAGTGCCAGGGCTGTTGACTTTTAGATGTCTTCTACTTTTCCCTATCATCTGACACATTGGGATGTGTCAGACATATTTAGAAATCACTCTGACCAGCTGAAGGACAGATCTCAGGGGTGGGGGGATAAATGGACAATGGCATGCTGGTAGAATTGGAACCAAGTCCTCACAAAATAAGGACATTTTTTATTAACTTTCTGGGCATTACAGTTCAAGGGGATAAACTGACAGCAGAGTTTAGTCAGTAAGTCTTGCATTCTTTTAGTAACTCAATGGTATACTGTCACGGATATTTTATTAACTATAAGAACAGTGGGGGAAGATTTGAGGTTTCCATTTTGTTTTGCTATGAGCTTGTATATTGTTTCTTGTGATTTCATAGACATCTCAGCAGAAATGAAGGTGCTGGCTGTTCATAGGGAAGGATCCAGATTCTATTGGAACTTTTGTCATCTTAATTAAAGATCATTCAAAAAATTCCCTTTTTTAATGTAAATTATGAATATTGTTATGGACTGGATATTTGTGTCCCCTGAAGCTCAAGTTTTTAAAGATTTATTTTTATTTATTTATGCATACAGGAACCAGGGTATATGCCAGAGGTGCAGGGGGTGAGAGGATTCACCAGAGACAGAGTGGAAAGCAGAACACGTGGATCTACTGAAATACTCTGCTGAGGGGAGGAGTGAATGAGACAGGAGAGGTCTGCTGGCTGGGGATCTAACTCACGCTGCAGTGGCTGCCGATAGCTTCATGGTGCTAAGATTTTAAGCCCTCAGCCACCAGGGGGCCCCCTGAAGCTCATGCTGTGAAATCCTTGGGAGGTGACTAGGTCATCGGGGTGGGGTCCTCAGCAGTGGGATTAGTGCCCTTATCAAAAGGATCTCAGAGAGGTCTCTTGTCCATTTCACTACATGAGCTCACAGACAGCTATTCATTTATGCACTAGAAAGGTCCCTACCAAGCACAGAGTCAACTGGTACCTGGATCTTGGACATCAAACCTGTACAACTATGAGAATTCAATGTTTAACTAACCCAGCTTATGGTATTTTTATTATAATGCCCCGAAGAAACAAAGACAATTACCAATTAAGCACAAAAATAGTGTTTAGGAAGGGAAAGAAAACCACAACATATCAAAGATTTAAAAGCTGATAAACGATGGTTAAATGATTATGCTTTCTCCTTGTGGAATCCGATGTCAGCCATTAGCCATCAAAGGATAAGGATACTATTTCTTTTTTTAAAAAATTGAAGCCAATTTTTAAAAAAAGATTTCTTTATTTATGTATACGAGCTGGGGTGTAAGCCAGAGGTGTGGAGTGGTGAGAGGATTCACCAGAGACAGAGTGGGGAGCAGAACAGGCAGATCGACTGAAGAACACTGCTGAGGGGAGCAATGGGTGAGACATGAGAGGTCTGCTGCGCCATGTGGGAATCTCCCTGGCTGAGTATTGAACTCATGCTGCAGTGGCTCTGGACAGCTTCACACTGCTGCGCTTAACCCGTTGTGCCATCAAGAAGGCTGATATTATTTCTTTTTATTATAACAAATGAAATTAGTGTCAAAGCTTAAAACTGAAACTTAATACTCATTTTTTTTTGTCTTTTTGAGGAAACACTGATTTACAGCATTGTATATAATTTAGAGGTGTAGATTCACCCCCTTCTGGTATTGCTACCATACCACAGCCACACCAAGACACCACAGCCCCCACTGTACTCTGTTTTGCTCTCTTCCCCTTCCCTTCTGGTAGGCTCCGTTCTACAGTCAGATTTCTAGAGTTTGTTATTGGTTTGGTTTTGTCGGATCCTTTGTTTTGTTTCTCCATACTCCACATGTAAGTCCCACCTCCAGTATTTAGGACAGTTGTTTTGTAGAGCACCAAAATATTTGATTTCAGAACTGGAGACTTACAGCACTCCTTGAAGAATGATGATTTTTCCAAGTGGAACTTGGCAGACAAACATTAAATAAAAACTTTTATAATAAAAGACAAGCAAGGCGGGTATCCTGATTTTATTAACACTTGCTCTCATCTATTTTCCAAATAAATGAAAAAAAAAATCGGGTCTATAGAAAAAGAGAAAAATGGGGAAAAAATAGCAAGTAGGAATCTCACATTAAAAGGAAATTCAGCCCCATCTTTCTGTTAAAGAATTTCCTTCGTGCCACCATTTCTAAAGCACTGAGGGTAGATTCAGGACAAAGGGAATAGGTTCTTCAGAGAGATCTGAAAAGTGCTTGCTACTTCATTACCTTGTTCTATGAAGGCCAAGCTCAACTACTTTGTAGTTAAATGGCAGAGAAAGTGACAGATTATAACAGTTTTAGCTAATTTGTAGCATTTGGTATTTAGTAATTGGCCTAGCCTACATTATAAAATGCCAAATTAAAGCTCCAAGAAAATGACCAAATTGTTCCTTAATGATGTTCTTGTTAACTTCCAGTTCTTGAACGATTGTCTATCTGCATCTATGCCATGTCTTCGGAGCCCCCATTTCACCCTCACTTCTACTAGGCAGTGTTTCCTTCCCTCTTCTCTCCTCCCATGGAACTAAATCATTATTTCCACAAAGGTAGTCACTGGTTTACTTGCAGTCTCTTCCTTTAGAAAGCACCCGGAGAGTGTCTGCATCTGTGACTTCTTATACTGCCAGTGCCTGGAGCACAGTAGGTGTCCAACAAGGAACTTTAAATGAATGAGCAAGATTGTTTTATTAAGTGTTGTAAGTGTTCAAGAAAGGAAAGCACATTGTTCCTGTTAATAATTTAGAGCAATTTCAACCAAAGGCCTGAGCCAAATGGTGAATTATAGAAACCAGAGAAGTAAGCAAAAGCTGCACTTTTGTTAGTAGCGAAAGTTGTAGCAGTTGGAAGAGGTAACTAGGTGATTTCAGGGCCCAAAGTAACCTCGTTCTAAAGGGAAAAAATATTCTAAAGAGGCATGCCTGGGGGAGAGGCATGGGGCCAAGGTGCATTGAGCTGTTTTTGTTTTATTTTTTTGATGTT
This sequence comes from Scalopus aquaticus, assembly GCA_004024925.1. Classification (NCBI taxonomy): domain Eukaryota; kingdom Metazoa; phylum Chordata; class Mammalia; order Eulipotyphla; family Talpidae; genus Scalopus; species Scalopus aquaticus. Next base: position 16,183 of record PVIJ01019476.1, read on the forward strand.
GTTGTTGGTTCCTGAAAGCAGAATTCTGATCTCGGAGCAGAGAAAATCAGTGCAATGGGAGGTTTTTCCACTAGGGAGCACAGAAGGATACTGGACTTGGGAGGCAGAGGGATTTGGGAGGCAGAGGGCCACATATGGCCCTGGCTGCAGGTCATGGGGTAAGGGCGGCTGGAGAGTCATTTGCACGGTGATCATTTTATTGAAATACAAAAGCTTTCACACTGAACCAAAAAAAATCCCCAAGATGTCAAAACAAAAGAGTTGTGTCTAAGTCAGGGCTGTTACATTCCAAATGATTATTGATCTGAGAATACAACTTCTCATTCAACAAATACATATTAATTCCATATTCCATTCCATGTTCTAAACCAGGATGATGCGGAATCAGTTTTGCGTCTAATCAACTCCATCTTGTCTCTATGTGGGGACTTCTACCTGGAAATTAAACTGTCTTGACTTGGACATTTAATGACTGAACAAACGAGATTGTCTGCCATTGCGACAACAGACCCGCTGTGGCAGTCTGAAGGGAGACGCCAATCATGGAGACACAAATGGATGTGGGAGCCCATCCAAAGGTGTCATCACAGGGCCTCCCTGGTGGTGCAGTGGTTGGGCGCTGCGCTGTGGAGCTGTCGACAGCGGCGACGCGAGTTTGACGCCCGGCCGGGGAGAATCCCACATGGCGCAGCAGACCTCTCCTGCCTCGCCCGCTGCTCCCCTCAGCAGTGTGTTTCTGATCTGCCTGTTCTGCTCCCCACTCTGTCTCTGGTGAAGCCTCTCGCCGCCCCACACCTCTGGCCTGTACCCCAAGCTTGTATAAAAAGGAAAAAAAAAGATGGAACTGCCATGGGAACCTGGACAGTAAGCTGATGATCTGAAGTGCGGCTGATCCTCTATGCTAATTCAGATCATCAGTCAGGACACACCCAAGGCCAGTCACCCTAACTAGTCAATGATGCTTGGAGCATAAACCGAGGCTCGGGAGCCTCCCTGGTGGCACAAGGGGTTAAGTCTCAGCACTATGAAGCTATCCACAACCACTGCAGCACTAGTTTGATCCCCAGCCAGGGAGCTGACCCACATGGCGCAACAGACCTCTCCTGTCTCCCTGCTGCTCCCCTCAGCAGTGTATTTCAGTGAATCTGCCTGTTCTGCTCCCCACTCTGTCTCTGGTGAACCCTCTCGCCGCCCCACGCCTCTGGCCTGTATCCCAGCTTGTATGTATAAATAAAAAATAAATCTTGGGGCCTCCCCGGTGGCGCAGCGGTTGAGCGCTGCGCTATGGAGCTGTCGGCAGCGGCGACGCGAGTTCGACGCCCGGCTGGGGAGAATCCCACATGGTGCGGCAGACCTCTCCTGCCTCGCCCGCTGCTCCCCTCAGCAGTGTATTTCTGATCTGCCTGTTCTGCCCCCCGCTCTGTCTCTGGTGAACCCTCTCGCCGCCCCACGCCTCTGGCCTGTACCCCCACTTGTATGTATAAATAAAATAAAAATCTTTAATAAAAAAAAATCTGTTTAAAAAAAAAATAAATCTTAAAAAAAAAACAAAAAAAAAAAACAAAGGTGTCATCACAAATGACCTCACCTCAGACCATCTCCCTGCCTGACCTTGTAAAACTGCCACTGCCCTGCCCCTGATGGAACACCCTGTAGTAGACCCGAATCATGATTTCTATTCTTGAATAAACATCTTCTGATTACACCAAGAAAGACTATATCAAAGAGATGTCAACAAAGTTAGAGTAAATAATATACGAAGACCCCGCCTTCCTTGAGAGTAGAGTGTTACGGGTTCAGCTGTGGAAATTAATTTGGAACTCAGGTAGAGAGTAGCTATGTGTGCTGAGTTATTTATTTTTTCTTTCCCTGGTCTCTGTTGCCATCTGATGACTACACTATTGAATAATTTTTATTTTAATGACTATTTTTCAAACAATGTTTTCTTCCTCTTTATGTATCTATCCAGTAACATACAAGTCCATTTGCTAGTGAGAGCTACTGGTATGCAAAATGGCAGCTCACAGGGAGGAAAGTTCTGTAGAGTGGCTTTTGAAGCCTGATGGACTTGAGAATCGGCTGTAGGGGGTTAGAATGGACCTTTCCTCTGGGTATTCTGACATAATAGATTTGAAATGGAATTATGTGAACACACATACTAGTGATTGCAGATGACATCATTTCTGTGTGTGTGTGTGTGTGTGTGTGTGTGTGTGTGTGTGTGTGTGTGTGTGTGTAGAAGAATTGGGACGTAGGCCAGAGGTGTTTGAGGTGGTGGGGGAGTGTGTGTGAGAGGACTTACCAGAGACAGAGTGGGGAGCAGAACAGGCAGATCTACTGAAACATATTATTGAGGGGAGCAGTGGGTGAGACAGGAGAGGTCTGCTGCGCCATTTGGGAAGCGCCCTGGCCAGGAATTGAACTCAAGCCATAGAGGTGATAGCACTGAGACTTAACCCTGGGTCACCAGGGAGGCCCAGATGACATCATTTCTTACAAAATAAATTAGTAGTCTTTGAACAAACACATCTATTTATCCCAAATGATTTAAACCACACTAAAGTGTTGACCGTTTCGGTGAAGCAGACATTCCTATGAAGAGCTGAGGAAAGAATTCTGTTTTACTACTGATGGTGGCCCTGCTCTACCTACACAGTGTAGGTAAAGCATCTAGTGTAGGAGCTGGATTTTAACAGCTGATCAACTCCATCAGGGTGTAAGTGGAATGCAGAGTTTTATATCTGTTCTACTCTCTGCCCTATTTAAAGAGACATTTACTCATTAACAGGTATATAAATTCTGCCGATGATGTCATGTTTTTTCCCGTATATGTGTATTTCCTTACCCTTGTCTGACTGGCAAGTCTCTCATACACACACACACACACACACACACACACACACACACACACACACAAATATGCTCCCAAGTACTCACATAGGCACACAAATATCCTCTCTTTATATTTTTGTTGGATTCCTCTCCTTTTGTAAAACTATCAGGACAACAACTGAAAGAAGAATTTGAAAGAAATATTTTTCTTCCTCTTCTCCTCTCTGGCTGCCTCCCAATAAACTAAACTCTGCAGTTCTGGATTCTGTCTGACACATCTTAACTACTGACATTTAGCAGATGCTTCTCCAAGAAATGGGGGAGGGTGAAGGTGAAGCCGGGGTGTGATATAAGTAATTAGACTAACGATGTCTCAATTATCAAGATGTTCCTGCAGTGTCCCCTTCTGTTAGCAAATCTGGAATGGGATGGCTGTCTTTAGGGAAGGAAAGGTTGAGTAAAAAGATACATTGATTTGGGTCTACATGAGGGTGAAGGCAGAAAGTTCAATAAAAAACTGGAGGTGTGGTTTTCATACCAAACAATAAGCAGATAAACCCATGTCTTAATCCATATACGATCCCTGAACTGTGAGTCCTCCCTGGTGACACAAGGGGTTAAGTATCAGCACTATCAAGGTCTCCACAGCCACTGTAGCATGAGTTTGATTCCCGGCCAGGGAGCTTCCCACATGGCGCAGCAGACCTTGCCTGTTTCACCGGCTGTGCCCCTCAGCAGTGTATTTCAGTCAACCTGCCTTGTTCTGCTCCCTGCTCTGTTGCTGGTGAATCTTCTCACCCTCACCCACCTCTGGCCTATACCCCAGTTCTTCTATGCAAATATATATATATATATATTTTAATTCAACACTTCTCTAGCATTTCTTATCAATATTCAAAGTGTTTGGTCATTACAGCTGTACCTCTGGACAAAACCACTATCATTGCCATGATTGCCACTTACTTTCTGTTGTGATCATTCTTTGTGAGTTTGTTTTTGTACCTTGGTCTCAGAAGTAAACTTCTCAAAACCGCACTGCAGACAGATGCTGCTTTGCACACTTTACCCCACGTGTCCATTTTGTTAGTTTCAGAACAGGACTTTCCCTGAATTTGTCAAAGATCATATGTTGTATCCCATATACAGTCCCACAGTCTTGTAACTGCTGGGTATAGTGCATGTGGTTCCAGCAGTGTGATTCCACAGTAGGAAACATTGAGGAGTCTGGATTTGTTGCATGAAGACATTAGATACCTCTGTTCTCTGGTATTGGAAGATCAGAATACCCATTGGGACTGATGTTTCTTCCTGCTTTGAGATTGTGGGCAAAAGTAGTCACAGAACTCAACATAAAAGAAATCCTATACCTTTTAACCAATGTTTTCAGGGAAATATTTAAAGAGTGTATTAAGACAAGTCCTTATCACAATACTTTTTCCTTATGTCTTTTGCTCATGTGTTGACTGCTGTGATGGTCAGAATCAAAAGATGTGCCCCCAAATTCTCAGTGCTGAAATACGTGTATAATTTTCTGATATAATGCAGTGATTCGGTCATCGATAGGTTCATTTAAAGTTAATTAAACAGTAGCTTGTCCTGGGTGGGCCTGAGCTAATCAGGTGACCCTTTTAACAACAGTCACATGTTGGAATCCCTTCCCTGCAAGTTTGAAAGGCAGCAAATAAGCATGTAGTGAATGGCCTTGGCAGTGGAGCCACGTGGCTACCACCTGAGAGTAGCCTCTAGCAGCTGAGCTCGAGCCCTCACTGATAATCAGCAAGGAAACAGCTTCAGTCCTACATGAAGCTGAATTCAGTCAACAACCTGAATAAACTTGGAAAAGTACCTGATACTGCAGATGAGCCCTCAGTCCTGCCAAAACCTTCATGTCAGTCTTGGGAGACCTTCAGAGGAGAACCGAGTCATGCCACATTTAGCCTTTCAACCTGCAGACACCGGGAGAATGAAAATATGGCTCTAAGCCACCAAGTTTGTGGTCATTGATTACGCAGCCCTGGTAGACTCAACCAACCACTTTTCAGAGGTGGGCATTAGAGACCCTGAAGGACATGTTCATATATAAACTCAAATTTCTCCAGTAAACACAGAGGGAGCCCCCAGAGACAATGCCTGGATTATCTCCCCCACCAGGGTGGAGCAGAACCCTGAAGAATCTGGACACAGACGTGCTATACGGCAGGGCAAAGTGCCTGTTCCCTAAAATAGCACTTCTCGTGCAAAATTTGGAGACCTGATCTACTGTTTGAAGGCACCTTTTGTAAAATACAACACACATAAATGAGTAGAAAAATAAATGTTTTTCTAAAGGACATATAAAGTACAAACCTCACATTACATAACAGAAATAGTGTTGCTGTCAAATTGCCATAAAGCTTTCCAAAAGTGTACTCTCGATCTTGGCACTTACCGTTCTGCTGACCCGTCACAAACCTCAGACCTCAGCGGCCTGAGAGCCTGAATAATCTGAGGAGCACTGCTCTAAGAAACACCCAACACACAAATGTCCCCTGCTTCTATGCCTGGACTACATAGCTAGTACCCAGCAAATACACCACACAACATTCAGAAATGACCATGTCTAATCATGGATGGGTGTTTCTGGTGCTGGAGCTAGCTGATCATTTTCTACTTTTGTGTAGACTGTCCCCAAACTCACAAAAAATAGAAAAGAAAAAGAAAAAAAAAGAAGCCTGCATTGTAACGCAGCTCTTCAACTTAAAAACCACGGGATCCTGGCAAGTTTCTTATGCTTTCCAGACCTCATTTCTCTTACTTGTAAAAATGGCAATAATATTAATACTCTGTCTCGTATGTGTATGAAGATTAATGAGATCATGGATATGTATGCAAGCTGTTCAGCAATGCACACATGTACAAATTAATAGTATCACTATTCTTAAACTCCCCCTTGATAAGTCACTCCACCATGCCAAGCACCGATGATGAGAAAGGAGGAAAATCTGACCATATATTTTAAACCACTTGATTTTGCTCTACTCACAGTTTCTGGGAATGTCTGGGGACTGACTTGTGGAAATTGCAGATATTGAAAGGATTATTGTTAATATGATTAGCAGGCTCCCCGCCCATCTTGTTTATGTACAGAGTGCTCATAATTAGTAACATAAACAGGAATAATGGTCATTGAATCCCATCATGGTCTCCAATCAGAGGTTATTCTCAGGGGTACAAGATGCAGGATTTATACTCAAATAACTCTCCTGGTTCTATCTATGAGCAGTGAGGCACTGTAATAGCACATGTGGAAATTGAATAGCAAAAGGAAGATGGTGGCATTTGTCTTTACAAGAACCCTCAAGACTGCATAATACTCTATTGTATGTGTGTGTGTGTGTATAGATATGTATCTATCTATACATATATATGTATGCATGTGCAGTATATATGTAGTATATGTGTGCATATAGATATATAATGCATATAGATATATAATGCATATAGATATATAATGCATATAATATATAGATATATATTGTATAATGTATATCTATACATACAGATATACTATATATATACACTACATAAACATACATATATATAAAACATATTTTTCATCCATTCATCTGTTGATGGACATTTGGGTTGTTTTTACATCTTGGATATTTTGAATAATGCTACGAAAAACATGGGTGTGCAGATATCTTGTCAAATTCCTCTTCTAACTTCCTTTCGTCAAATACCTGGAAGTGGAATTGCTGGATCATATGGTAGATCTATTTTTAATTTTTTGAGGAAGCCCCACGGTGCTCTCCATGGTGGCTGCAGGAATTTGCATTCTCACCGACAGTGGACAAGGGTTCCTGGCTCCCACATCCTCCCTGGCACTTGCTATGACATGGACGAAGCTGGAGCCTATTACACTCAGAGAGATGAGCAAACAGAAGAACTAATACTTCCTGATCCCACTTTTCAGTTAAATCTTCAAGAGTCAAATGGGTAAAACAAATAAAAAAAAGAAAAACAGAGTAAAATGGTAGTCACCAGGTCATGGGGATTTGAGGCACACAATTGATGGCTTTTAAGAGTACAACATGCAAAGAGGGCTGAATAAGCCAGCACTACCTAATGGAATGGAGGTGAACAATAATATTACATTGCAAGTACGTAATGCAATAAATTGTCGCAACCTAGACCCCCCATATTGTCTTGAAAAGGTCACTCTATGGGCGGAGCCTTCAAAGAAGTGTTCCCAAAGTCAGGATGCGATATTTCTTCTTGCAAATAAATTTAATTATAATTTCAGGAGAACAGTAACTAAGTTTCTCCACTATGCCTGCAGACATAACCTCTCCATTGCCTAAGACCCCATGATTGGGTCCAGGTGCCGAGCTGCTCCTTCGATAAGTACATTCTTGCCTGATCACGGGTTGGTGTCCTGTACAAAAATATTTACTCCCCCTCCCCTTACATTCCCCTGCCTGCTTCTGAGAA
>PVIJ01019477.1:0-23487 GCA_004024925.1 Scalopus aquaticus
TGTGTAACCTGTCCAACTTTTGGGTCAGCAGTCACTACAGAAGCTTGAGATTCTGGAAGACTGGTTCCAGGATGACTAAAATTTTATGTGAATGTGAATTAGTGGGTTCTTCTCAAGCTCTTATAAGACATCATGGTGGTTGATTGCTTTTTCAGTTCTCTAACAACCAAAGTTGGGGTCTAAATGCATTATTTAATATTTTCTTAACTTCTCACAAAGGTGGTACATGTGTTTCCTTTCACATTAGTTTCCTAGAACTATATAATAAGCTGCCAATGAGACTTCAAACATGGGAACTTATTATCTTATAACTCTAGCAGCTAGAAGTCTAAAATCAAAGTGTCACAAGGCCAACCTCCCTTTGAAGGAGACAATCCTAATTTGCCTTTTCCTAGCTTCTGGTCATTTGCTATCAATCATTCATATTCCTTAACTTGCAGCTTTTGTACTTCAGTCTCCTCCTCTGCCCTCATATGGTGCTCTCCCCTTGTGTGCTGTATCTGGTTTCTTCTTTTTTTATAAAGACACGAGTCATATTGGGATGAAATATAGTAATTTAATATGGCCTTATCCTTATTGATTACATCTGCAAAGATCCTCTGTTTTCAAATAATTTCATAATCATAGGTAGTAGAGGTTAGGACATTGACATATCTGAGGGGGAACACTGTTAGAATCATAATACATTTATCAGTGGATGCTCAGGTGAGCGTGATGTTCTAGGAATGTAGACTAAAGTTCCGTGATATATTTTTTAGGTGTATGTGAGAGTATATCAGGGAAAAAAACTTCCTTTCTCCTCTCTTATCCTGTTTATTACCTTCTTTTCCTCAGTCCCAGTACACTTTCTCCCTTCCTAATTCATTATTAGAAAGTAGGTAGTGTTTAAAAAAAAAATCGATGTTTGGAAATACAGTTTATAAATAGGTTTTAGTCTATAGTGAAATAACCTAGGTCTTCCAAAAACATCTATGTTCTTATTGTTCAGACTTTCCCAATTTCCATAGTTGGTTGATTTAATCTTTCAAAACTTGCCAGTTTTGGGCTTCCCTGGTGGCACAATGGGTTGAGTGCAGCACTATGAAGCTATCTGCAGCCACTGCAGCACAAGTTCAATCCCCCGCCAGGGAGATTCCCACATGGCTCAGCAGACCTCTCTTGCCTCGCCCGCTGTTCCCCTCAGAAATGTATTTCAGTAGATCCACCTGTTCTGCTCCCCGCTCTGTCTCTGGTGAATCATCTCACCACCCCACACCTCTGGCATATACCCCAGTACTAGTATGCATAAATAAATAAATCTTTTTAAAAATTGCCAATTTTTATGACAATATCTGGTCAGGTCCTCTATATTTACTGATCCTTCCTCTACTATCCAAAATGGTGGAAAAAGGAGATTACTTTTAATAGGGTTATATTATATTCAGTGACTGAATTAGTACATTTCAAAGATTATAAAAGTAGAAAATACAATTAATATTAAGATTATATTCATTATCTCAGTTTAATATTTCATTGAAGATTTATGAGACTGAATATTAATTATAAATAACTAGAGTTATATATGCCAGTTTACCACAGTTAATGTTAAAGCAGTTTATATAACATAAACCTATGTTGGCTGTGGAAGAAATAATGTAGGAGGTGATGGATGAAGAAAGCAGGAAAGGATTTTGCAGGCAAAATCCAGGAGAGTATTGTGCTTAGTAAAAAGAAGAAAGTTTCCATGCCAGAGTGGAATATTTCAAGCTAAAGTGCTAAGAGGCTATTTCTAAATAATAAATAAAGGAGTGATATTCTTGTTATAATTATTCAAAACTGTATATTAGAGTATTTGATTTGATGTTATACTTTCCCAAAAGATCTATGTGGTCTCAGTTCTCATGAGTTGACTGATTTCACATTTTTTTGCTGCTGGCACAGGTAGAGAGAAAGAAGGCTATGGACCTAGAGAGTGGTGACCGACTGGACACTCTTGTAAGGTGTTGAATGGTTTGTTAAGAGTTCTGAATAGGGGGCCTCCCTGGTAGCTCAGCAGTTAAGCACTGCGCTGTGGAGCTGTCAGCATTGGAGATGCAAGTTCGACGCCTGGCTGGGGGGGTTCCTCATGTCATGGCAGACCTCTTCTGCCTTGCCTGCTGCTCCCCTCAGCAGTGTGTATCTGTCAATCTGCTTGTTCTGCTCCCCACTCTGTCTCTGGTGAACCCTCTCGCCACCCCATGCCTCTGGCCTGTACCCCAGCTTGTATGCATAAATAAAAAATCTTTGAAATTGAGTTAATAGTTTTTTGACATGGATTTCATTTAGATGAAAACACAAGATAAAACATTGAAATTATGTATTTGTTGGTAGGATAGCTTATCGGATATATTAGATGTAAGATGAAAGAGACTAGAATTAAAAAAAAAACACCAGTAGATAATCAGAAAATACAAATTATGCAGCTACACTTCCTTAGTTACAATCTTTTTTACACTACCTAAAGATTTTTAGCCTTTGGCAAGTTAATTAATCTTTCTATAACTCAGTTTACTCCTCTATAAAATGGGAGTAGCACTTACCTTGTATTGTTTTCATGAGCATTAAGTTAAATGCAGTGCTTGAAACAATATATGGCAGAGAATAAGCACTGCATTAGGGCTAGGTATTTTCATTATTATTGCTGTCATCATCGCCATTATCATAGACTTCATCATATTGTGCTTTATCTATAACTCAACCTTTGGTGGTGAGTTTCAAGGTTACAAATCATAGACTCTTAAATCCAACAGTTAGATTCAAATCTTAGGACTGAAGCTTACTTGCTCTCTGATGTAGGGCAAACTAACACTTTCTAATCTAAGCCTTATTTTCCTTTATCTTCAAAATGGAGCTAATATCCCCAACCTCTTTGTGAGATAATATCTGTAAAGTACATAGCATTGTGTCTGGTATATAGTATTTTGTAAATAATTCCTGTTATTATTTTTTGCATCATAGCATCCAGAATTGAAAGGGGCCCTTGATATCATTTAGTCATTTATCCTTAGTTGTTGGGGAAGAGGGAGATGAACTAAGGGAACTAAAAGTGAGAAGGTAACATTAATTGATGTTGAAGAGATCCATGCAGAGTAGGGCAAAATAGATCGCTATAAGGTTGCCATTTTTGGAAATGATCACTAGCTATATCTGTTGATTATTGAAAATGTTAGGTTTGAGAATTCTCAAATGTAATCATAATGTGTAGCACATGGAACAAAAGAAACCTTAAGGCTAAATTCTATAAATGGTTCCATTCACTGTTTTTTGCCCAGTCTCTTTGCCAGAGCTTTGACTGGAGTATTTGAATAGGGTATACTTTTTGGAAAGTTTTGTCACATATGGGCACATGAACATGCATTAATACCTAACGTGATTATTTAACTTTGAAATTGGATGAAAATGACAAATTAATCTATTAAAGATTGCTGAATTCATATTCTGTTGTGAGAATTAAATATAGTTGACTACCCTTATTTACATAGGTCAGCCGGTAAAGGATGCATGCAGACCTCTTTTTCCACCTTAATTACAGCCTTTGTACTAGTGTGACCGAGTGGTAACCTCTGTGTGGACGTGGAGAGCATCAGCTTGGACTGCCATTGTCCCCTAATCAATGTTCTAGGATGCCTGTTTCTGATTTCTTACTGTCTGGACATGACCTGGAGTTGTGCTCAATAATGCTTTAGTGTTCTGTCTCCTAAATTAGTTCTCTGCATCTATGCATTCTTTGAAATCTGCACCCTCCCCCACAACCTTTCCTTTATTTTATTATTTTTCGTACCATGCCTTACACCCTTTTGACCCTTTCTCCCTCTTAGGCTTAGAAGCCTCACTTCCTTTATTAGTGCCTGCTGGTATTTATAAGTATTTTGCTTTGTGGATTAATCCATTATATATACACCCGATACTTTTCTTTGTCATTCTTATTTACTTTACTACATTTGATTCCCTTGAACTCCTTCTATTTTGCTGTAAATGGCAAAATTTCATCTTTCCTTTAGCTGAATAAACATTCCATTATGTGGCTATATCACATCTCCTTGATCCAGTCTTCAACCACCGGATGCTTAGACAAGCTATTATAAATAAGATCGCAGTAAGCATTATAGACCATATGAGTTTTTGAGTTGCTGATTTCATGTTCTTCATATAAATGCCCAAGTGTGGGATTGCTGGGTCATTTGGAATTTCTGTTTTCAGTTGTTTAATGTAAATTTAGATAGCTTTCAGAGTAACTTATATTGCCGCCAACAGTGTAATAGGGCTTCTCTCTGTCCTGTCCTCTCTAGCACCTGTTGGGTGTCTTTTTAATATATGATGCTCTCATGATTGTGAGATGATATCTCCTTGTGGTTTCGGTCTGCATCTCCCTTATTAAAAACCATGATGAAAATTTTCCCATGTATCTGTCAAACATCTGGATAGTCTCTTCTGTGAATTGTCTGTTCATATCTGTTGTCTGTTTATTAATTGAATTGTTTGCCTTTTAATTATTAAATCAGACACTGCCCAGGACTACCCCAGGGCAGTTGTCCTTAGAGCATTACATTTCCATAGTATTCAAGTGATGTAAGAGTTAAACAATCTGTGTATTTGGTTTATAAATCCATGTTACTTATTTATCTTTATTATGCTATCATATGGAGTCAATACTAACATCAATATGACCAGAATATTCTCTCCCTATAGGCAGACAGCCATACAGAATAGTTAAAATACATATCCAACGTAAGTATAAATTTATTGCAAGAAATATGTGTACTGTAGAAATGGGTCCTACATTCACTAGCAGTACAGTGGCAAACAATGCAGTTTCCAAGTCATTTACCATTTTTTTCCACTTTGATTTTAAAGGAAATAATAATAACTTTATCACAAAGTGGGTCCCCTTTTCTGGGAACAGACAGTCTGAGACTGACAAGAGAATATGATAATGGATCCAATTATTGGCACTGAAGAGTGTCCAAAATGTCTGAAAGTATAGAGATAAGAGTGTATTTATTCTGCATATGTATATATTTTTTGTTTAGCGATTGTATTCTTGCTTTAAATTTTCATGTATTTTATAAGAAACAGTATCTAGAGGTTGAGGAAATAAATATTGAGCATATCTCGAATATTTATTTGAAAATTTAATGAGCATACTTTTCAAGCATAATTTTGTTCTATTTCTTGCAATATGGATACCATACATTATTCTGACTGAGTTAGTAGACCACATTTTCAATGGAAGGAGAGAAAAGGTTAACATTCACTAACTCCTGAATCATTACTCTTTTGTTTATCTTCTATACTTCTCTCCAATGATGAAACTGGTGTGGTAGATGGGATCTCCTTCTTCCAGATATTTTTGTAAAAACTGAATCAGTCCACTGGAAAACTGTTCCAGATCCTTCAAACCCACTTTTCATTTAGGACTTGATGTCAAGTGGTTAGAGAGGCCCTGAAATCTCACTATTGACCCAGACCTGCTCAACATGGAGCCAAAGAACTAATTCATGATGAAAAAATGTACTTCCCTGGGACATTCTCTATATGTTTTGTCCCTTAGCCATCTAGAAGTGAGTTGAAGAGGGGGTTGGCATTGTGTGACTGGTTTCTGCCATCACTCAGCCATGGTTAAAAGCTACCCATTGGAAAGATAAATAAAGAAACAACCTAATATCTCCCTCATATACATATCCATCTATAGTTGTGTGAGTATACACATAGACACACAGATATACAAACATATATTTATGATATTATCATAAAATCAACCCTACAAATGAAGACAGTATCATAGACAGGACTGTGAGTCTCTTAGCTCTAGCCCCCAAATTTCCCTTTGTTGAGTCATTTTTCCCTTTCACAGTTGATGTTTGTTATAACCTTATTTCACTTATTATTTTATTTTACTTTTTATTTTTTATTTTTTTTATTGTTATTTATGTCTTTTACATTTTGTATTCCTCTTGGGTAGCCCACCACCAAATCACCCGTGATCCATCTCCATGGTCCCTTGTGTTCTTTTCTATTCCATTTTGTGCCCTTATCTGCCCTCCCCCGCCCCCCCGGCCCCCCGAGTGTCTCTCTCCTATTTGGTTTCCCTATAGTCCTGTTATAAGTGAAACCATTCGATATTTTTCTTTTTCTTTCTGGCTTATTTCACTGAGTATGATTCCCTCTAATTCCATCCATGTCGCTGCAAATTGCATGTGTTTATCTTCTTTGAATGCTGAATAGTATTCCATTGTATTTCACTTATTATTTTAAAAATATGCTTTTGACTTAGATGGAGACAAAGCTGCCTAAGATTCATCATGACTCTAGTGACAAGCTATTGATCACAAAAGTGAAGAACCTTTGACTAGCACATTTTGATAGTTCATCTTGGATTTTAGGGTTTTAAGTTACCTTAAATCAATTTTGTTTAATTCTATTACCAGATCATTCTACTGAGCACACATATTTCTGTTAGCCATATTTTATTACAACCAGTACACTGAAGTTAATTTAGATGTTTTTCCTTCTTTTTTTCTCTTTTTGTGGAAACTGAAATGAATGTACTTCTGTCAGTTCAGTGAGGAAGATTCATGGCTAAATTATTTTTAAAAAACTGCAATCTTGCTGTAATGACTGAAAAATCAATGGCAGCTTAAAAATTAAAGCAAAGACGATATGATTATCCTTTTTTCACCCTAGACCAGTAAAGAAAATTAGTTTTTCCATGTTGTATTTTAAAATATAACTTAGTTGAGCTGTATAATCCTTTTATCATGTACATGGTAATAATTCCTTGAAACATATTTTGTTTTGTTTCTCATTTTGAAATGTATGATAGAATTTTCTATCCTTAATTTTTCCTGTTATGATTACTGTACCTGTGGGCTTTTTTGGCCAAAGCCTAGAAAAAATTAAGTCGACTTTTTTTTTTTTTTAATAATCTAACAATTTCAAGCTTAGTTTATTTAGTTGAAGCCTGGAAGATGCCAGTTATATAGTGCACTTTTTTTATACTTCCCATTTGCTTTTTCTTTGTATCTTTCTTTAGCTTATGTGAAGTTAGGGCTACAAGTGTTATTTAGTTGTCTAATGACAATTTGAGATACCACAGGAACTTGCAAATGTATTCTCTCCTAAACATAATATCAAGATATCCAAATTGGCATAAAAAGGTTTGCATTATATGAGCTAACTTGGGGTCAGTTAATTATGAATTTTGGAAACCACTTCAAAATTAAATTTTTCTAAGAAATACACTGGAGTGGTATATTGCAACAAATTCACACTCAGAGTTAAGAGGTCCATTTCTCTTCCTGGACTCTGCCCCTGCCGAGCTGTGTGACCTGGAGCAAGCTACTATTAGGTTCTCAATACTTAGTTTCTCCTCTCTGAAATTAAGGAGTTGGACCCTACCAGTGAGCGTATATTCAGTATATTTAAATATATGTAGTAACTTGGATCATGAAGTAGGTCAGAGTGATTTGTTATCAGTTGTTTTCATAGCATACTGTAAACCAGATCTGTACCTTCCAAAGCTGATTGGCAGTATCTTTCATTTTTACCCTACTAATTTGCTTATAAGATCATGTAAAAGCAAACCAACTATCCAAACTTGAAAGACTAGTTAGTTTGGCCAGTAGAAGCACCACTGATACACTGCAGACATTTTCACTTCATTGCTAATTGGCCATAAAAGAGATAAAATCACAAAATAAAAAAGAGGGAGATTAATTAAAAAGGACATCATGAAACATGAAAAATTAATTACAAAATTAAAAGACTTTATTCCTACTATTTCTTATTATTGTATGTAACATCTATAACTGGCAATTACACATCTGAACTACATGTAAACGTTCCATCACAGGCCCAGCCCTTATATTTCACCAAAATCATAGAAGCCAGATTCCATACCAAGTACCCAAATTTCATGATCTCCACTATCAAATGGCAGACATTTTTTCACCATTTTCAAGAAATTTGTATTCATCAGGATTCACAGCATTTCCTTTTGGGAGGACAAGGGGGGACTTGATTCTTCTTTTGCCTCCAATTTCTAATATTGTGTGATGAGTTTGGTAAAGATTTTACTAGCGAATAAGCGGTTATGTCTAAATTAGCTAAAGAAATGATCAGTCATGCTAAGACTAGTGACTCACTAGCCACTCTTTATAGTCCACAGAGCTTGGTAAACTTTCAGTTTTGACAGGTAGGAGAGATGCCTGTGTCATTAAAGGATTTGAAAATTGATGTTATCATTTTCTAGTATAGCATGCAGTATGGCTGTCCACCATCTTATCTCACTTTTTCAGCAAGTTTTATCACTGTATTTTCTATTGTGTCACTACACATAGTTGTTATCATCCATTGTAGTAAAAATGCCATGTCTACTTTACACCGTGTAGGCCATTAGGAGAACTAAGATTTATGTAATGCAAAAATGGGACAACTTATCAGTTGAAACAAAACTGCTGACTGATTAGTTTATCTTTTACACCAAAATTACATAATTTACATTATACCCAGTTATTAATGCAGCAAAAATGCTTGAGGCAAATAATTTACCTCAAAATTACCTAGAACTAACTAGTTAGTAAATATTTAACATTTAGAAACCTTGGGGGAGTTTTTGTTCATTTCTTTGTATGAGCATTCTTTTCCGTAACCCTGATGCAGCATCAGTTTCCTGGAAATAGCTTATGAATGTTTATTTTGGCATTTCCCTTCTCCGTAAAGACATTTAAAAAACTATTCTCTCAAGATCTATCCTGTAGAAGGGGAGATTAGATTTTTATGTGTGATTTAGGGAAAGGACATAAAAAACCAAATAACTGAGGAAAAAAATAATTAGAGCTGACTCAAATTGGAATTGGGAGGCAAAAGTTTCCATCCTAGAAGTCACAACCGGAGTTTGCAAATAAGATTTAGGCTGCATCATGCCCTCCAAGTTATTTTTAAATTCTGAAATTTAAACATTAAATCTACCCCCTTGACCACCCCCTAAACATTTTCTTATACTTACACTGATTGTCAAGAGAGAATCAAAGTTTCTTTACACTTGTGTGTTGAAATGTTGAGCTTGCTAGCGTTTTTGATGATCATGCTGCCTCTGTTGTCCAGAGAAGATATCACACTACATTGACAGATTTTGAAATCACATTTCAACTACCAAGTGCTAGATCAGTTACTGACATTTTAGTGGACTTTGATTTGTGGCCAGGGTTGCAGAGAATAAAGATACTGAGCAACAGAAACATTTATTGACTTGACTACATATATATATATATGTTTATGATACACAATATGTTTATGATAGCAGGCCTTGCCTTACATATACAGCACTATTGGAATCTTGGACTTAATAAATGATAATTTATTAGGTGCTTATTTGCTTTACAAGATGACTTATGATAGACTTTCTTTAATTATATTTTTGATAGAGTACAGTTATCTAAGAAATATGTTTATGCACAGTGGAATCTGCATGTGTATCAATTTATTTTCCTTTATTTTATAAAAATAGTAAATAGCAATAAGATCAGTACTGATCCCCTATATTCCATTTTGCTCTTAAGCTCAGCATATCACTGTTTAATATTTCCAGTTATGGTCTTCCATTGCATATGAGACCAAAGCAATAATCACCTTCTTATGGAATGTGGCTCTTGCAGCATATAACAGGTCCTTGCAAAGGTCTCATTTGTGAAGTGTGCCATATTGCAGCCTGATAATCTTTCTGGCTACAGCCATATAAAATAAACTCACATACTCTCCTTCCAACTTAGGAAAAGGCTACAGCTGAAATAATTAAAATCCATACGCTTAATGATCTGTGCCTTCTGCAAGGTGGCGCATTACTGTCTCTAACGACGTTTAATAGCTCTTAACATTCAATACATTTAATCTTCAGTTACTGACATTTGTAGTACTTTTGCATATGGAACATATCTTGATAGCAGGAGAATTGCATTGGAGCAGATTCAGTGTCTCATTTGATAAAGAACACTAGACCTGACCAAATGAGAAGCTGTGTGAGCCACTGAGGCAGGACTGTAACATACTCATGTGGTTATTTGGGGATTTTGTTAGGTGAGAAAGAATATTGATTTTCTGGTGTCACATTGTACTTTGTTGGTATCATTACCACTCTGGGATTGTGACCAGAGCCTCCAATTGGGCTGTCAGAATATTGGGGGACTGCCTGACCTTCTGCAGTTTCTGCTAGGCTGCTGTTCCTTTATATGTCAGATAGGAGTAAGGTGTTGCATGGTGCCTCAGATCTAACCCAGATCAGCAATTCCCTAGTCTCCCAATCACTTCAGGGACAATGGACTCATAAGCTCAGTCATTTTGCCTGCAATTTCTTGTTTGCTGAGAGTGCCTTGAAAACAAAGATAAAGAGACATGAGGCCACTAGCTTTGGTAGAATGACAAAGGAATAAACAGCATTTTCATTTGACATTCACATGTTTTTGGTGTAGCTTGTATGATACTTGCTTTAAAAAAAAAAGCTGTAAGGTTTTCTTCTGAATATTACATTTTTAACGTCAAAAGTTATCTCGATTTTGCTAACAGAGGGCTTGAATTGCACCAAGCACTGGTGTAGATGTTCAGTGCTAAAATTATAGGGTCCCCGGAAGGTAGCTTATTTTAATGCAGATTTTGCTTTAAAAATACATTATTCCATCATACCTGAGTTTCAGAAAAAAATTCTGATTGTTGACCTTTTCCCCTAATCATAAATTTGATTAATAATCACCCTGGGTGAAATGCATGCTTTGCTCTGTCAAATTCTTGATTGTTACTAAAAAATAGTATTATCACTTGCTTCATCTTGATAGTAAATGTCTTTATGGGCAAAACAAAGGAGAAGTGAAGGGGCTGCTATTTTCACTAGGATCTAAGTTTCTCAAGCTTTACTGCTTCACTACTGCTTTCTGAACTCACCAGTTCAACTGAACAAAAAGTAAGATGTTCATATTATCATTTTATTGTGACATTCATGGCATTCAGGGTTTCTTCTGTCCTCTCCTTGATTCAGCATCAATTTGATATTTCAAAATGAAGGGTGCCAGCCAGGGCTTACTTTGCTCCACCCAACATTTTTTAGAGAATGTACCTTGTCAAATACATATTAATTGCTAAGAAAAAAAAAATGGTACAATTTTGGTCTCTACCCTAGTCATTCTTTCAATCTTGGAAAAGAGTTGAGACTCAAAAGTATATATAGACATAGAAAGTCACAAATCAGCACTGATATGAGACAGTAGGGAATGGTGGAGCCTGAGAATACTTGAGGAAATATTTTTGATTAGCTCTTGCCTCCTCCCTTCCCTTCCCTCCCCTCTCTTCCTCTCACCTTCTTGTTTCCTTTCCTCCTTTTTTTTCTCATACTACTCTGAAACCTGAATATAGTATGGCACTAGTCTTCAAGTCATAATGTAGGTCCATATGGAAATATGTAAATGAATTATTTTAAAACAGTAAGCAGAATGTTAAAGATATTTCCAAATCACTGTTGTTAAGAGCATAGACTCTAGAGTTGGACTGGCTTTGAATGATGGCTCCATCACTTACCAGCACTTTGACCTTAGGCAAGTAATTTTTCTCTCCTTTTAGTTTTCTTAGGTATAAATGGTGACAAGTATTTACTTCATCAGATCCTTTGAGTAATTAATTCAAAATATGCAGCGCTCTTAGAACTTGGTACACTGTAAGTTCTCCAAAAAAGAGAATTGTTCATATTAGGAACAAGACAAGAGAGTCTAGTCTAAAAATTAACTCTAAATAGATAGAGCTTAATAGAATTTTTTTTAAAGATTTTTATTTATTTATGCATACAAGTTGGGGTACAGGCCAGAGGCATGGGGCGGCAAGAGGGTTCACCAGAGACAGAGTGGGGAGCAGAACAGGCAGATGGACGGAAATACACTGCTGAGGGGAGCAGCGGGCTTGGCAGGAGAGGTCTGCCGCGCCATGTGGGAATCTCCCCTGCTGGGCGTCGAACTTGCGTCAGCAGCTGCAGACAGCTCCACAGCGCAGTGCTCAACCGCTGCGCCACCAGGGAGGCCCTAGAATTTTTAAAATATAAGGCATCTTGAGTTACCTTGTGGGCCCAATCCCTAGGCTGCTAAAACCAGTCCAGAGGAGCACATTCCTCACTGCTTATTAATGCCTAGTTGAGAGGTCTTCAGTTAAGTCAGTATCTGTTCAGCTCATCCTTTCATACATATCAACCGACTGTATGCTTCTTATCTTACGAGTTCTTACCTATGTCTTCTGAAAAGGTGCGATGGTGGAATGTGTCAGGATCTTCCCTGGTAACACTGGAGCTTCCATGGTGTTCTCTAGACTGAGCATTCATCTAACATTTCAGTTTGCTTTATCTCAAATAAAGATAAATATTTTCCTAACCTGCTTTGTAAATTAGTTAACCATAGCAGTAAGTGGCGTGCAAGCTTTGCGTTACTTTAAAATTCTGCAAAATAATCAACATGATAAAGCATTCAGAAGATTTGCACTGTCTGCTTAATTACCTTTGAAAAATTCTGTTATGTTTATTTCTGAATTTTCTCTGTGTGTGAGTATGTGGCTCAATGAGGATGTATAATTTGGAGAGTAGAACTAACTAAGCTTTTGTGAAATGTGGTCAGGTATTATACCTCACTAATTTTGCTTTCTTCTCTAAAACCATATTGCATTTTCTGCATTACTGTTAAGGATTCATTTTTGGGGATTCTTAAAGATTTTTACTTTGAGGAAAATAAATGAAAAGTATTTGGAGGAAGGCATAGGTTATCCTGATAAGGTAACAAACTAGCCAATGGCATTGGGACATTTTGCTTTTTGTCTCATCTTCCTAGAAATTCTGTAATGGTTTGGAAATATAAAGACATTAATTATCAATGTATATCATATAATTTATGTGATTAGACAAAGGAAAGTCTAATTAGAATAAGGAAAATTTATATAAGTAGATAAAGGAGAACAGTTGTTAATAATGCATTTGATAACTGCTGTTTAAAAATATAGTCACAAAGAACTTTCTAGAATTCAACCCATGAAATATCACCTAGTGGTTGTACCTGATTAGTGAAACTGTGGATGTTATTTGGGCTATATTTAATTGTTTTCTAATTCTCAAAAGAAGCATTTATTTTATAATAAAAATGTTGACAGTGTAAATTGTCACACAGCATATGGTAGAGACATTGACATTTCTCTCCCTACTTTGCTTCCTTTGTCTTAGTCTGCTCTTACTCTGGTTGTTTCATTGCTCTGCCTGACAGCATCTGTTCTGTGGCTTGCCTTATTCTTTTTTATTTTCATTCTTACTATAGATCTACCTTTCATCATTTAATTCTAGAGCACAAGTACAGGACTTGCCACTGTTGAAAGAGGGCAAAGAAAAGTCAGAGATTCAAGTCAAATCCTCCCCAGCATCTATACCATCTTTTCTGAGCTTTCCATCCCTTCACCCTGTGCTCTCTGAACACCATAGCTTCTTTTGTGTGTGTGTGTGAGATTCTCTGTTTTCCAGTTGTTCATTTGTCAAGTATTTAAAAAAAAAATGCCTTCCTTACATGCAGGCTCACCATTCGGCATATTATCCTTGTTTTCTATTTATGCTCCTCTAAATCATTGTCCTGTATCATTCCACATTTTAGCTAATACAACCTCAAGCTTACACACAACTATCTAACCATCTCCATGGCTCCAGGGCAGCACGCAAGCCAGAACTAGCACCAGGACCATTTTTAGGGTATATTCTCCCTTAAGACTGTATTTTTTTATGGGAAACATGTCTTCTTGTTTCTGAATTATTGTGCACAGAAGGAGTAGACTCTACCAAAGTACATATTTCTAAATCTTTAACCAGGAGCTTACAAAGTTTTCCTGTAATGGGGAACAACACAGTGAGTGGTAGTGGTGGCAATCATGATAATAATGATTCAGCCCCCAGTACAGGTTTTGTGGGTAAGGACTTGTGTGGGTGCTTTGATTAAATCCTCTCTAATCTTGAACCCTAATAGCAGGCTACAAAGTAACAATCATTATGATCACCCTTATTTTGTAGTTGAAGATTGAAAAATGACCAAGCTCACTTCTTTAATAATGATTGGGGTGCAGTCCGGTTGGAGTCAGATGTGATCTTAGATCTTTGTGACTTTGAAAACGTATTAACGTATGTTAGGAGTTTAGAATAAGGTAATAAACTTACATAGAAGCTCCCTTTCTTTATATTATTTCCCCCCCATTCACTTTTTTAGAAATGTTAATGTTCCTTCTTTCTAGCAGGTGATAGTGACTTGGGAAGATCAAAGGCTTTATAATAGACACCCTTCTCTTGAGTTTTTTTTTTTTTGAGATTTATTTATTTATGCATATAAGAACTGGGGTGCAGCCCAGAGGTGTGGGGTGGTGAGAGGTTTCACCAGAGACAGAGTAGGGAGCAGAACAGGTGGATCTACTGAAGTACACTGCTGAAGGGAGCAGCAGGTGAGACAGAAGAGGTCTGCTGCATCATGTGGCATATGGGAAGCTCCCCGGTCGGGGATTGAACTCGTGCTGCAGTGGCTCTGGACAGCTTCATAGTACTGAGACTTAACCCTTTGTGCCACCAGGAAGGCCCCCCTTCTCTGAGTTTAGATCTGCAATAAAGTAACTGGGTTTGGGTACAAGAGTATACAGAAAAGCACAGGCAGCTCTCTGCCATCTTCCCTTCATCCGCCTTTCCTCCATGCTCTGTATAGGCATGCTATTTCTTAGCTAAACATTTTAGTCTTGGGCCTCCCTGGTGATGCAGCTGTTGATTAAGCGCTGCACTGTGGAGCTGTCAGCAGCAGCGACATTAGTTCGATGCCGGTGGGGAGAATCCCACATGTTGCGGCAGACCTCTCCTGCCTCGCCCGCTGCTCCCCTCAGCAGTGTATTTCCGTTGCTCTGCCTGTTCTGCTCCCCACTCTGTCTCTGGTGAACCCTCTCGCTGCCTTATGCCTCTGGCCTGTACCCCAGCTTGTATGCATAAATTAATAAAATCTTTTTAAAAAATTTAAAAAAAATTAAAAAATGCTTTAGTCTTAGTGAAAAAACAGTCTCGTGGAAAATGGCTAATTTTATCTCGGTGAACTCACTTATCACTTTGTAGTATAGATTATAGTTTTAATTTAGTAATCCTAAAACTACACAAGTAGAAAACACATTAAAATTATAGCTAACTTCAGATTGCCTTTCTTTTGAAATCTTGAACAATGGAATCATTTGTATCTGCTTAAAATGAGTTTTTAGTTTTAACTCAAATTGAATCATTTTCTATTTGTCTTAGAATAATCTCAAATTCAGCATGAGAATTCCATTTGCAGAATCACATTTACTAATGTGGGTTCGCATCTTAGTTTCTCGTTCGCTCTTTTTCTCTCTCTGTTGTTTCCTTAATAGAGGTGCCTGCTGTGGGCCCCAGGTTGATTAGACCCACTTGAGAGCTCTATACTGATATGTGTCCCCCACTGCCTTTGAAGCAGAATTGCTCACCAAATGGTCAGCATTTCGATGAAGTACCATTATACTGACCCCCTATGTGAAAATCTGAACTTGAGGATCAGTTTGATGGCAGGGCTTCTGCACATGCTGAGCGGGGGACGGGGGCTCCTCCTCTCAGGCTCTTTACCTGAGAGTAGCCCTCCCTTGGTGGTCTCCTATCACCCAAGTTCCGGCTCATGCTGATTTAACGTATAGTTTGGGGGCCACCATGTAACCCCCTAGGTTCACATGCAGAATAAATCTCCCCTTCCCTTGAAGAACTGGATCCACTCCAACAATGGAGTTATCTATTAATGTCATGTATAAAGTGTCACTCTACCTGTGGAGACTATCTCAGTATTTCTTTGGATTCAGCTCAGTGGATAATGTTCTTTCTAGCCTCAATGAACTGAGTGAGAATGTGGTAGCCACCCACCCCATTAAGATACCTGCAGATGATTCTATTTTTTTTTTTTTTTGCAAGGGTTGTGTGGGAGGAGGAGATTTATGTAAATGTATGCTTGTGGAAAGGATGGGACACTTGGATTTTTTATCTTGGATTGTCAGTCTCTACCTAAAAGTTTAGTTATTTAGGGTCATACAGCATAGAAATTTACCACTTTAAGTGGTACGATAATGAATTTTTAAGGTTTTTCTCCATGCTGTTGTTATATATTAAGCTGTTTATTTGTGCTGAGGCATAACAACTAATCTGCTGGCTAATACCTACTGTAGATGCTAGACTCTTTTAAAAAAATCACAATATACATTTCCTTACATGCCTATATTTCCCAAGTGAAAAAAGTATCACTGTCAGAGTTTAGATAACTGAAACACTACCTGAGCGAATAACATTAGACTCTAATCTGCCTGTAAAATGGTAAGTGTTGTTTTTATTTTGCCTCATCTCTTAGGACAAATATCAGGATGCATAGACTTTGAGTGATATAATTTACTTCATTTAAATGAGCTAGGTTTTGATTAATAGATGAGAAGTAATCATTTCTGTAAACAAAGTATTGAATGAATTGTTTTACCCTAAATTAAATAATTGGTCATATTAAATCTGCTCTTCAAATTTATGGTAGCTTTTATTCTCTTGTGTAAGTTGTGCCATGTAAAGCTTCATTATGCTTTCCCCCAGTCCTCGCTCCCCCATGTGGAATTCTACCCTATTGATATGGGAGCAGTCTTATCCTAATTGGTGACCTCCGTCTGGTTGCCACTCTCGGGGTTTCTTTGTGCAGTGTGTGCTTCAGAATGGAATCATGGCAATATTCACCAACTCTACCTTTTCTGTGGTTTCCACATCTAATCAGTCCTCAGATTTGTTGTTTTTCTCCCAGATCTCATTAATACTCCATTCCCCTCTGTATGTCATTCCTCTTTCCCTGACCCAAGCCCTTATTACTGCTCTCTCAGACTAGAATTGCATTGCCCTTTTAGCTGGTTTCTCTGCCCTCATCTTATCTTCTTTAGTTTGTTATTTTTTAAAAGATTTATTTATGCATACATGCTGGGGTGTAGGCCAGAGATATGGGTGGGGGAAGAGGATTCACCAGAGACAGAGTGGGGAGCAGAACAGGCAGATTGACTGAAGTACACTGCTGAGGGGAGCAGCGGGCGAGGCAGGAGAGGTCTGCTGTGCCACGGGGGAATCTCCCCAGCTGGGCATCGAACTGGTGCTGCAGTGGCTCTGGATGGCTTCATAGTGCTGTGCTCAACCCGTTGTGTCACCAGGGAGGCTCCTCCTTTAGTGGCTAGAACAAAAATCTGTTAATGTCACTTGCCTCCTTGCTGAAGACACAGCCCAGATCTCTTCCACAGTGTTCCCTGCACTGGCACCTTACTCCCCCAGACCCCATCGTCTCTGTGGCTTTCCATGTGGCTGCTATTTCCTATGCTTGGTGCCCTGTTCAGGCTTCGGAGCCCTGTATGGCAGCCACACTGTAGAAGTGCCCATCCCACCTTTTTCATCCTAGTGAGCACCTCTTAGTTCTTCAAAGGCCATCAAAGTTAACAGAATCTCCAAGCCTACACTAAAAGAGTAAACCACTCTCTTCCCTCCTTTGCCTACATTCTTAGTCATGTCTGTTGTGGTGCATCATTGCTGTATCATGAGTGTTTCTTTACAATGTGTTTCCTCATGAGATGTGAACGCCTTGAGATCCGGGCATTCTCGGTCACCTTTGTAATTCTCTGCTAGTGGGGAAACTGACACAAGTATGTGCTTAATAAACGTTTGTTGAATTAATTCAATTATCTTTTAAATGGCTCTCTGTTGAATAGGATCATAGCAAAGTATGACACAACTATATTTGGGATAACTCTATAGACTGTTACTGTCTGATTAATTCAATTACAAGTTCAGTGCTAATGAGGCATCAAGGTCTCAAGCTTCATTCCTCTGTGGAGCCCTTAACTGTCAGTAACCTCAGCTAGCAGTCTGGTAAAACCGTTGTTCCAAGGGAAGTGAAGAGTGAGACTGTTAAGTAAGTTGGGGCAAATTCACCTCAACTATTAGACAAATTGAATTCAATATAATCTTCATTGGTGTTGAAAGCATAAATTCACAATTCAGCATAAAGTGAGCACCTTATTTGTCCACAGCACCTATCCGCATGCACTGATGCATTTGATTGGAGAGGTGCTGCTGTGCTGGAGGTGGCGGAAGCACCACCTGGTATTGGCAGCTTTGCAAGGAGAACAGTCATTTTCTGTGTGCAGAGCTGTAGTGTTGCCAGCCCTGACCCTCCTGCCTGCCCACATTCCTCTCTGTCTGTCTTCCAGGTGAGACTATGCGCATCGCCTCTTCGGAATTTGCTGATGACCCTTGTTCTTCGGTGAAACGGGGTACCATGGTGCGGGCGGCGAGGGCTCTGCTGTCCGCTGTGACACGCCTACTCATCCTGGCAGACATGGCTGACGTCATGAGACTTTTATCTCATCTGAAAATTGTATGTATGTCAGAGTCATGTCCATATTGACCACGTGTATTATGCACTGAAATGGACTAGGTGTTTCACTGTCCTACTCACCTGGTCACTTGTTTACCCCCCCACCCCTTTGGGACAGCCACTAATTTTTCTTTTACTAAAATCATATTCACTCCTATCTTCAAAAAGCTGTAGAAGATTCACTTGAATTTTTTCCCCTCTCAAAACACAAAGTTTGGATTTCCCTGTTACTTCCTGAGTTTATTATTCTCTTAGGCTACAGAAGCTGAGCATACTATACTACATTTTCTGTCTTGAGCATCAACTGTGCTGATCCATGTGGTAATTCAGCCTGGGCCACTCTCTGGCCAGACCCCCTTTTAAATTTGGGTCACATGTTGAATACATGTTGTGCCTGCTCCAGGTTTTCCCTTTGGTGGATATAAGGATTTTGATCTGATCTTAGTCTGACAATTGAAAAAAAATAAAAATAAAAACATCCAAACCTCCCATGGATAGGTTCTAATGTTTGCACTAAGCCTGGCACTGACACACCTGGATTAGGTCTTGGGGCACATGTGTGCCCCCATAAACCTATAGAACCTCATGATTCACATCTCATAGATTCTTTTAACTCTTTGGTTTTCTGAGGTAAATAGAACACTGGGGACCAAGGATACCTTCCTGCTAGGTCATTTTCTGTTTTCCTACTTGCTGACTGGTATCTTATTGTAACCAGGATGGTTCAACCCAGATATAACTCATTCACCCAGGAATGTAGCTTTTGCCTACAAATATTCTACTCTATGCTTCTGGTAGATTTCTTTTCTGGAAAGTTCATAAAAATGGTGGACTGCCAATGGCGGAATGCAGCATCCTCAGATGATGGGATATAAACCGTGGACTTTCCTTTTGGGGATACCAACATATTGCTGGCTAAGTTTCCCTGGCTCTGGCCTCTCTGGCTTATCACTTTCCCTGTTAGTAAAACCGTCAAGGTCTTATTTTCTTTGTCAGTGAAATGTACGATGAGAGGTAGGTGACCTAGGAATGAATAATGAAAGTCTATTTTCACCTCACCTTCCACCTCAGATTTGTTCACTTGGGGATTCATTAAGAAATTTCCAAAATCACAAGTATTCTGTCAAATTATCTTGGGCAGTCTCTTACCCACGCTGGTCCAGTAAAGGAACCAAGCTTTCCAGGTTACATATAAACTTGTATAAAGTATAATAAAAGACCTGAAATTCCCACATCTCCAGTATGAGTCCATGGTAAGAAACCACAAAGCAAGGTGTAGCTCTTCATGGTTTTATGCAGGTGTCTGGAGAACCAAGGAATGCAAAGCAGAACCTGCTTGGGAGATTTATTTTTTCTCTGAATATAAGCACTCAAAAGCAGGGGAGGCTCTTACTGATTGGATGAGGGCAGCAGTAGGACCAGAGATTTCATCTTTTTTAGAGATTATTGAGGTATTGTATAACATTATATTTCATTGTTTGGCCAGTGGAGCAAGACTAACTAGGTTTAATTACCAGACATGTCATAACCTACCACATAACATCTGTAGTCACAGACACCACATTTGTTAATGTGGGGCTAAAGACAGAACTGTCTTCAGGGATGTGGGGTGGTCTAATATGGAAACTTCCTATGAAGCATTTATCACTCACGAAGCGAGCATTTGGTGATTGGCAGTTAGATCTCGTCGTCTAGTCCCCAGGCCCCATGCAGGCTGCAGTGCTAGCTGCTGTGCCTCCAGCCCCATCTGTCTTGTGCATCTTTAGGCTATAACAAACTTTATTCTCAAGCGTGTTGGAGCAACAGTTTTACCTTTCGCTTATGTAGCCTTCAAAGACAGCCTTTTAAGATCTTTCCCAAGATGTTCAGTCTTCCTTTACCAGGGGAGAATAGGACTGAACCTAGAGAAACGAGCTGTATAGTCCAAATGTCATTGTTCTCCATGCTGTGGAAGGCCCTGTTTAGCCACTCCTGGGAATGATGAAAGGCTAAATTTTCTCCCTGAACTGCCCACAGGCAGACAGTGCTCATGAAATCTGACTTGTAACGTGACACATGACACCAGTTGCCACTAGAAATCTTGCCTTCCCACCACCTGTTTGGAGCAGTGCTGTCTGCTGACAATATCACGGCAGCCTGTTCTAATGTGGAATCAACTGTATTCTCTTCCCAACACAGCAGATTAAGGGAAGTTTAAAAAAAAAGTGAGAGATTTAGCACAAAATCATGGAAAGGTCAAGCCAGAAATATTAAGTAGTCCTGTCAGATTGTCAGTAGCAAAATTAAAAATGATTGCAGACTAAATAACACATTTGTTCTACTTAAAACATAGCTTCTGTACCAAACAGTAGTGGTGGAATATTGCTATCTTGTGGAGCAAGCCAGGAACTACAGTTTTTCGTTATCAGCGAATTATTTAGGCTGTGACCTATGTCACACTTTGGGTTCAAGTGAGCACAATTTTATATCATGGGACTATTGCCTCCAGAGCCCCACAAAGAGAGAATGTGTCAGTCAACGATTATAAATTAATTTGATGCATGATTCTACTTAGTTACATTTTTTTCCCATAAACACACCTTCTCATAAACAAATGAGTGTTGTCTATTTTTTTAATCTCAGGATGAAAATATATTTGTGTGTTGATGGAGCAGGTTAGAAATGATCACTTACGCCTTTCTCCAGGCCTTTTAAAAATAAAAATGAGATTCTCTGTCATATGATAAACATAAGTGATAAAACATAGGTGAGAAAACAGTGACAGGACTTTCTAAATATAGTAAAATAGTAACTCTAATTTTCTGTTAGTTCAGAAGATTGAATGATACTCCATAATGAGTCCTATAGCTTCCTGCCATTGCTAATCATTGCAGAGCTATTTTCCCATTAAGCACAATGTATGATATTTTACCTTTTATGTTTTAGGCAATATGCCACATTTTTATAGCTCTTCTTTCCAGATATTGATTTTTTTTTGGTTTGAGTAACTTACATGAATATAGAGGGAATTGCCTTCATATTAGAAACTTATATTCATGTGTTGTTGTTTTTTTTTTCCCATCAATATTCACTGAACAGATGAAGGGTAGTTGATTCTCCTAAAGTAAACTTCTTTTTGCCCTGTGCCTGATAGTAATTGTTGGCATATTGGGTAATAATGAGTAAACATTTTTTGTCCTCTAAAACTGAGTAAAAAAATTGGGACTTCTGCAGAAGTTGTATGATTTGCCAGCATATAGAGCTTTATAGTCTGCTACCTTAATTTATATTTGGAAACTTAAATTTAGTGGCTATCAAAGAGTCCATAGTCTCATATATCATAAAAATATCGTAGTTGCCTATGTTATGCTACTAGTTCTATCATATGAGTATGTGTGTGTGTGTGTTTGTGTGTGTGTGATGTTGAACTCTTTTTTTAAAAAATACATTCAGGATTCACGTGAAAAAGGTTTTTGCTACTGTAGTTGTTTTGAATTCAGCAGGATAGTGATGGAATAGTGAGTGACATATAGTTTAAAGTCAAGTTATCACCAAAGAGGGAATTTTATGTACCTCAGGAAAGTTAATCATTTCCACATCAGACATCATTAGAAACACTGAATTATCATCACTTTTATTGTTGAAGTTGCTGGTGAGTGATTCCCTAGCTAGACAGCTGGTGTATCCTGCAATCAGTTGACATTGTCAGTATGATAGGTTGATATATGGCACTTCAGACTTTTAAAGGAATCCTGCATTTCAATCAGTGATCATGAAGAAGGAGGGATGTTTATTTTCCCTGAGCCCTGAATTAATGTAATCATATTATATTGTCGATTCTTAGCATTGCACATAAATTCATCTAGGGGTGAGTATGTGTGTATGGTGTGTGTGTGTGTGTGTGTGTATGTGTGTGTGTGTGTGTGTGTGTGTGTGTGTGTGAGAGAGAGAGAGAGAGAGAGAGAGAGAGAGAGAGAGAGAGAGAGAGAGAGAGAGAACAATTATCTTTCTTCTGTATTCAGCCTAGGTCCTGAAAATTTGATGTTCTTGATTATCTCAGAATTTCTCTGTAGAAAGCAGAATAGCAAAATAGAAAACAATTACCTATTTGTCAACTTATCAGAAAAGCTAACTTTTCTTTGTTGCTACCAGGGGCCAAATCTAATGCTGGTATCCCTTTGTTTGGGGGCATTGAAACAGGGCAACTTTAATAGTACCTGTGCTTTTTGTGACATTGTCACAAAGTATTCTTAGGTGTCCTCAGTAACATTATTTCTCTGTAATCTGCTATTTAGTTCTGCAACTATAATCTTGCTCTTGGATTTGCATAACAAAGTCAATTTTTATAAAATAGGCTTGTTTTTTATTTCAAAAGTTAGAAATCACTGCCCAAGTTCTTAGCATATCTTTTCTGTCAGAGCTATTTGAGCTTAGCTTTATGCAGTTGGGTTGTTTAGAATTTATTTATTCATTTAGATATCCTCTCAATAGTTATTGGATGCCTACCATATGCAAGGAACTCTGCCAACATTTAACTTCAAAAGTGAATAGGACTCAGCTTCTGCTTTCAAAACTTTTATAGGCTGGTGGAGGAGACATTGAGTAAGAGTGAAATGCATGCTGGGAAAATGCATAATCTCACCTAGAAAGAAAACACAATAATTAGAATATTTTACATATTAAATAATCTAAATCTCTAATTCAACTTCATCTTTTAAAAAGAGAGTATATATATTTTTTATAAATATGTATTTTTATTGTTATTTATATCTTTTACATTTTGTATTCCCCTTGGGTAACCCACCACCAATTCACCCGTGATCCATCTCCATGGTCCCTTGTGTCCTTTTCTACTCCATTTTGTGCCCTTATCTTCCCCCTCCCCCCACCCCCCACCCCCAAGTGTCTCTCTCCTATTTTGTTTCCCTATAGTCCTGTTATAAGTGAAACCATTCGGTATTTTCTCTTTCTTTCTTTCTGGCTTGTTTCACTGAGTATGATCCCTTCTAATTCCATCCATGTGGCTGCA
>PVIJ01019478.1:0-23485 GCA_004024925.1 Scalopus aquaticus
CCTCCCCCTCACCCCCCCCCAAGAAATCACACATTAACAACTACAGGTATAAGAGAATCATCATTGTTGCCTGGCCATGTGAAGAGTAGATTACTAAAAGTATTTTTTTTATATGCTTGTGTTGGTGGTATCCTCGAAGTTTGAAAAGGTATAGCATCGGTTTTGCCTTAATTATTGCTATGACAAACTTGAGAGAAAACATTATAGTATTCACCCTACATTTCCCCTAGGAAAATAAAACATCATATTAGCCTTTGACTAATACATTTAAATGATTTGTCTGTTAACCTGGGATTCTCCCATACACTTTCAAAGTAACCCTCCCTCCCTAGTGCATATTTATTTTAGAGAAATTATTTCTCTAGTGAGACTATTTTTCTCCAATGAAAAAGAAGAGGTTCTAGATGGCAATGTTGGATAGAGCTTGCATCCATCCCTTCCCATAAACAAACAGAACCCACAGCTATGTGTAGAAAAATTCTGTTGATGATAAACCCAAGCAAGGGAAAGATTGGAATTGCACATCAGGTATCATCTCAACTCCTAAACGCTGCAGCTAAGCTGAGACCCTGAAATATACCTAGTGAAAAAACCAACTGGGAATCAAGTCATATGAAATCCACAAGGCCATAGTGAACTGAATGTTTATTATTTATTTTCTTTATCAGTTCATTTTGTATATTATTTGATCCCCTCAATGGTAGTATCCAGTTCTCCCACCACTATAACCAAGATCCATCATAGAAGAGTCCTTTGTGCTCTTCCCTCCGCCTTCCCTGCTGTATGATTCTACACCTATGGTGAGCTGGCCAGTGTGATCTTTATTTTTCTGACGCTTTGTTCATTTTCTCTGCATTCCATGCATAAGTGAGACCCTCTAATTATCTTTCTCCAAACTTATTTCGCTTAGCATAATCCCTTCTAACTCCATCTGTGTTTCTGCAAGTCCCATGAGTTCACCTTCTTTGATCACGGAGTACTATTCTGTATATGTGTATATATATACACACTACATCTTCTTGATCCCTTCATCTGTTTTGGGATATTCGGATTTTTTCCATATTTTACCTATTATATATAGTGCTACAATCAGCAGGTTCCCTTTTGAATTACTGTTTTTGGGGGGAAGATTTCTAGGAATGGAATCACTAGATCATATGGGAGTGATTGTTCTTAATGGACCTATGTACACAGATCTCAGCATAAAAGCAGCTGATTGAGAGAAGCAGAGATTTGTGTGTGTGTAAAGAGACTTGTTTCTCTTGAAACATCAGCAGGATTCTAATGAATATACATCTAGGGACCTGCTGGTGGATTCTCCAGAGATAGAGGCTGGTAGTCACCAGATTTGTACTTCCTCTATGTTTTCCTCCTGATCTGAATCTCTTTTCCTGCACCCTAATTATGATGGTTGCCAACAAAGGACTGTTCTAGCTCGCCTAGCTCATGCTTGTGAGTCCTATAGGACTTTAATGAAGAAAGATTTTTTAGCCAGCTCCACATCTCCAAAGCATAGCAATGACAATAGGACTAAAAGGCCGGTTTTTCCAAGAAAGAAGTATATTACATTTTCAGCGCTGTATCCTAAGGAGCAATCCTCTAATTAATCTTGTTTTTAAGATTTTATTTATTTATGCATACAAGCTGGGGTACAGGCCAGAGGCGTGGGGCGGCGAGAGGGTTCACCAGAGACAGAGTGGGGAGAACAGGCAGATTGACAGAAATATACTGCTCAGGGGAGCAGCGGGCGAGGCAGGAGAGGTCTGCCGCGCCATGTGGGAATCTCCTTGGCCGGGCGTCAAACTTGCGTCAGCCGCTGCGGACAGTGCCACAGCACAGTGCTTAACTGCTGTGCCACCAGGGAGGCTCTATTTAAGCAGGCTTCTAAGAGCTGACTGTAATTATTGCAGAGACCTTGACAGACAGGCAGACTACCTCCCTCTATTCTATTCTAGAACACCAGTATCTCTCAGAATAACATATATGTATGTCTGGTGTCCCAGTCTTGTGGATACCATCAGGGTATTACCACCCCTTGATTGTCCAACTTTGGTGGTCAGTATGTTTTGCACCCCAGTGGTCTATGGAACTATGAAGGAGAGACATTACTAAGCTAGACACTACCCCTAGAGCTTAGCACATATAGTGATTTGAAACACTTCACTCTTTGTGTGAAAGTGTTCTATTTACTTACCCTAGAACTTCAATTAGAGGGGCATGATACTGACTTGGCACATATATTGTTCCTACTCTAGGGTATGGGAACCAGTAGATGCCATCTTTGTGCTCTACTGCTACCTCAGTGCATACCCCCAGTTTTTCCTGGAAAGTAGCTTGTTCACAAAATCCAGTGTCCTAGTGTCTGTCCGACTACTGCCCAAGACACCTCTAGATCACCTAGCTCTGGTAACTAGAGGTATACATGCATGTGATTTCACAATACTATTTTTTCGGCATACAAAAAAATTTGACACCGAATGTAAGTGCTGACTGAGATCCTTCCCTAACAGGGTTTGATATACCTTCAAAAGTTAGAACTTCATAAATAATTCTCAAAGGTTTGAAGAATAACCAAGATACAGGGTATAATTGAACTCTCTTATGTGAAGGTACCCCAAGAAAGGGGTGAGACAGCTGTTCTATCCCATGCATTAAAAACTAAGCCAAAGTCAGGTAAAATAAATAGAGGAATATGTTCTAAACAAAAGAACAAGATAAGTTCTTAATGAAATGATTTAAGAGTTCAAAATATTTATAATAAAGATGCTTACTGAACATAGGAGAATGGATGAACACAATGAGAACTATAACAAAGATAGGAAAACACAAGAAAATGCCAGATAATCACTAAAATGAAAAAAAATACACAGGTATTCAACAGCAGACTACATGAAGCCAAACAATGAATGAATTCAAAAGCATAGAAGTGAAGCCCACCCAATTAAAGCATCAATGAAAAATAATGAAGTGATGATAACTTTAGGGGCTAAAGGGATGACATCAAGGACACCAATATTCATTGTTTTGTAAGGGTTCCAGAAGAAGATTCAGTGGTGGGAAACTGACTTCACCTGAATATACCTTCAAATACAGCAATCTGAGTAGGTTCCAAACAATATAAACCACAAAAAGACCTTTACTAAGACATACATTATAATTAAAATGTCAAAGTTACAGACAAGGAGAGAATCTTAAAAACAAGAGAAAAACAACTTATTAAATAAGGAAACACCTCCATAACACTATTGGTAGATATCTCAAACTTTGCAAGAATTATTCAAGATTCTGAATGGAAAAAAAAAATCCAACCAAGAATACTCTATCTAGCAATGTTATTCTTCAGAATTATATATATATCTTTCGGAATTACAGTAAAGATAAAAGTTTTCCAGTCAAGTAAAAGCTAAACTAGACTGACCTTTAAGAAGGCCTTACTAGAAATGTTAGACGAAATTTTTTATGCTGAAAAGAGTAATAAGTAGGAAAGCATATTAAAGTATAAATATCACAGTTAGTTGTAATCATAGTAAATTTCAGAATTATTTGTCCAGTTTTAAAATTGATCTAAAAATGTATACATGTTACAAGCCAAAAGTAGTAAAAGTGTAACTAGATACATACAATTTGAAGAAGTGTAGATGTTCATCATATCTTCAAGCTTACATTACCAAGTTAAAATAGACCTGTGTGAAAGTCTCAGGGTAACTACAAAACAAGAACCCATTCTCTATTTGCAAAAGAAAAGCTTAGCAATGTCTGATTTTGTTACAGTCACATGGAACCCTGGGATTCAAACCATACAAGTAAATAAATACAAGTAAGAAATGAACAGAGGACATACCAAACAGCCAGAAAATAATTAATAAAATGGGAGTAAGTATATACTTCTCCTTAATTACTTTAATCATAAATGGACTACATTCTACAATTAAATGCACATAGTTGCAAGATAAACAAAAACAAGACCCATCTCTATACAGCTGAAAAAGAGACTTCAGAGGTCAAAATACAGTCTGAAGTTTTAGATGAAAAAAGATACTCCATACAAATGGAAATCAAAAGGAAGCTGGAATTCCTTTTACTGTATTATTTTGACAGAAAATCAATAAACATTGGCCTTAAATGACACATAACACTATGTGTACTTAACAGATACATACAGTACATGCCATCCAAAATCAAGAAAATGTACATTCTTCTCAACTGCACATGGAACATTTTCCAGGATAGATCATATTAGGCCAAAACCTAAATTAAATTCATACCAAGCATCTTTTCTAATCACTGTTAAAAACTAA
Organism: Scalopus aquaticus; assembly: GCA_004024925.1. NCBI lineage: Eukaryota > Metazoa > Chordata > Mammalia > Eulipotyphla > Talpidae > Scalopus > Scalopus aquaticus. The sequence goes on from PVIJ01019478.1 coordinate 4,299, forward strand.
AAGTCAATTAGAAAAAATATGGAAAAGGCTCAATTATGGGAAAACTAGTAACATACTGCTGATTAACCACATAGGTTAAGAAAATCAAGAAAAATTAAGAAGTTAGAGAGAAATGAAAATGGAAATACAATATGTCAACATTCTGAGATATAATGCAATGAGTTCCAAAATGGATATTCATAGCAGTAAATGTCTCCATTAAGAAACAGGGAAAAATAATAAAACTTAGCTTTACAGATAAAGGATGAGAAAAGTATGTACAAATGACCAATTAGTAAAATAATTAAATCAAAATTAGTTAAAATACGGACTAAAAAAAAAGAGCTGTTCTTTGAAAAGATAAACAGAATTTATGAAATTTTAGACTCACAAGAGGACTCAAAATTAAAAATGAGGTGCTGTAAACCAATGTTACCTGTATAAAAGTTTAAAAAGAAAACATCTGATTATCTCAATAAATGCATAAAAGTTATCTGACAAAACCCCATGCCCGTTTATAATAAAAATTCTCAACACAGTGAGTATAAAGCACCTCAGCAAAAAAGAGAGCATGTATGACATGCCCACAGCTAACATTCTTTTTTTTTTTTTAAATATTTATTTATTTATACATACGAGCTGGGTACAGGCCAGAGGCGTGGGGTGGCGAGAGGGTTCACCAGAGACAGAGTGGGAAGCAGAACAGGCAGATAGAGGGAAATACACTGCTGAGGGGAGCAGTGGGCGAGGCAGGAGAGGTCTGCTGCGCCATGTGAGATTCTCCCCGGCAGAGCGTGGAACTCGCATTGCACGCTGCCAACAGCTCCACAGCGCAGTGCTCAACCGCTCTGCCACCGGGGAGGCCCCCACAACTAATATTCTTTTTTTTCTTTTAATATTTATTTTTATTTATTTTTTTATTTTAAAGATTTATTTTTTATTTATACATACAAGCTGGGGCACAGGCCAGAGGCGTGGGGCGGCGAGAGGGTTCACCAGAGACAGAGTGGGAAGCAGAACAAGCAGATCAGAAATACACTGCTGAGGGGAGCAGCGGGCAAGGCAGGAGAGGTCTGCCGCACCATATGGGATCCTCCCTGGCTCGGCGTTTAACTCACATCGCGCGCACTGCCGACAGCTCCACAGCGCAGTGCTCAACCGCTGTGCCACCAGGGAGGCCCCCACAACTAATATTCTTAAATGTTTAAATGTAAAATGTTTTCCTCTAAGTTTAGGAAGAAAACATTCTTGGCAACTTTTACAACTTTCACTTAAGAGTACTGAAACTTCTAGCCAGAGAAATTAAACAAGAAAAAGAAAAATTATCCAAATTAGAAAGAAAGAAGTAAAGCTGTCACTATTGCAGTTAACGAGAAAATCCTACAAATACCATCAAAAGTTGTTAGAATAAAGAAATTCAGTAATTCAGGATATGAAACCAATATCCAAATATCTGTTGCATTTCTGTGCACAAAGAAGAACTCAAAGTTTAAAATTTTCTCACTTAAAGTGACATCAAAATAACTAGAATTAATTTAACCAGAGTGAAAATCCTGTACACTGAAATTGTAACTGGTGAGAAAAACTGAACCAAAAAATTGAGTTCACTTTCAAGGAGTAGAAGGATTTATATTGTTAAAAAGTCCATACTACCTTTAGCAGTCCATTGATTCAGTGCACTCCCTACCAGAATTTCAATGTTATTTCTCAAAGAAATAGAGTATTTCTAAAGTTTGAATAGAGACAAAGACACCAAGTAGTCAAAGGAATCTTTAGAAATTAAAAACTAAGTTAGATACATCACATTTCCTGATTTCAGACTATATTACACAGCTATTGTAATCAAATGAGTATGTTTTTTGGCATAAAACCAGACATGTAGATCAATGGAACATAATAGAGAGCCCAGAAAAAAAAATCCATGCATACATGTTCATTTAAATTTGAAGAAAGTTTTTATATTTTCAATGGGACCAAAATCTCTTCAATGTTGTAGAAACTATATAACCACATGCAAAAAAAAAAAAAATTGAAACTGGACCACTATCTTACACACACACACACAAAAAAAAAAAACCTGAAAATGAATTGTAGTCTTTAACATAGGGCTACAAAGTACTAATTTCTAAAAGAAAACATAGGTGGTAATTTGACATTGATGTCTGTTTTTTTGTATTTGACATCAAGAAAGGCAAGCAAAAAAACAACAAATGGGACTATATCAAAAATTTCCTGCACATCAAAATATATTCAACAAAATGGAAAGATAACATACCAAGTAAAAGAATATTTGCAAGATATAGATCAGAAATAGGTCTAATATCTAAAATAAAGAAGACATACAACTACATAGAAAAAAAATAATATAGAGGATCTGAATGGTATTTCAAAGGTCATCTTCATATGGCCTACATGGGTGTGAAAAGATGTTCAACATCACTGATCAGAGAAATGGAAGTTAAAATTATGGGATTTTGATGCTGAGATCTCACACCTGTGAGAATCATAGACTCAAGATGCACTTGTCAAAAATACTTTTGGCACAGAAAACATTCGGAATATAATACTACTACCAATGAATTGATACTCTCATATGGGTTTAGTAAAAATCTTCAAGTGAAATATGCTAAAATATGATGAGAAAATTCACTGTACTTGTGAAAGTTTAGTAACAACTAATTAATTCCAAACCAGTTTTGTCTGCCATTTCTGGTTTTGGTATATTTTTGTTGTATTATTTAATTTGAAATACCAGTGATAGTTACTGTCCACATGGACTAGATTGCAGGAATTTATTAGAAATCCTATTTAGGGCCTCCCCGGTGGTGCAGTGGTGTAGTGCTGCGCTGTGGAGCTGTTGGCTGCGAGCCATGCCGGTTCTTCGCCCAGCTGGGGAGAATCCCACATGGTGCGGCAGACCTCTCCTGCCTCACCCGCTGCTCCCCTCATCAGTGGATTTCTGATCTGCCTGTTCTGCTCCCCACTCTCTCTCTGGTGAACCCTCTCGCCGCCCTCCACCTCTGGCCTGTACCCCAGCTTGTATACATAAATAAATAAAATTCTTTAAAAAAAAAAAGAAATCCTATTTAATATAAAGTGAGGCTTGTAGGAGTTATTTTTTAATGATCAAGGCACGCTATTCAATTATGATTTAACATCAGATAAAATAAAGAGCACCCATTTAAACATTTAATGTCTTTCATCCCTGTAATATTTACTCACATGATAATAATAGTGGAATGTAATCTATATGTTCAACAGAATGTTCTCTGGTGCAGCCATGTGCTGTTTAACAAGGTGATGTATATTTAAAGAGATGTGTTGTTAGGTGATTTCACCTTTGTGTGAATCTCAGTGTAATTACACAAAACTAGATGGTATAGCCAATTACACAACCAGGCTAATGTATAGCCTATTGGGGTCACCATCGTATATGCAATGTGTCAATGGCAGAAATGTCATTATGCAATGCATGGCTGTACTTGTTTTTTTTTTACTGTAACATAAAGAATAGTCCCTAGAGTTATATAATATAGCTTCAAATGCTTTAAATTCATAGGGAACAGTTAAAGTGTAGGAGACAAATGGATACAAAGGGAAAAAATTAATTTGCAACAATAAAATGATTGTAGAATAATAAAGTTTTTTTTCCCCCCACTTATAGGTAAATTAAAAAACAGGTCATTTTGGAAAAAAAAAAAACGCAAGGGAAGACCTTGAGTGCAGCGATGAACTGTGCTTAGGCTGCAGGGTGGAAGTTGCAGAGCACTCATTAGAAGCTGATGAAGCCTGGCCTTTCACGCCATTTAACAGGAGAATGAGAACACTGCTGTTAGCGTTTAAAAAGATGAAGTAGTAGAAATAAGTTGATAGTACATTTCCACTTAAAATAATATGCAACAAAACATTTTCTCAGAATGTATAAAAAACTACTTCTTAGATATCTACATAAATTCAACAGACTATGTGATACATCTTTGAGAAGATACGGTTTTAACTTTCATTTTTGTCCTTTACAGCAGGTGATTTAGCTTGTTAATTCTTGATAGTACAGGAACTGACAAGATGTCCAATGTTTGAAAAAAAAAGAGATTCCCTTATTTGTGTTTCTGCTTTTTCCTGGTTAAGTATAAAAGACAGTATAGAATCCGTCAGCTCTAGTGATTGACAGATTTGTTAAGGTGTGTGTTTCATTGTTGGGAAGAGGGATTATCATTTGTTTCTACAAAGGTAAGATGTCATTTAACTAGGTCAGTAAACAGCCTATTTTATTTGAGTTACCCAAATAGTGCAACTTTAGTAGGTAAAAAAAAAATTCCAGCTTAGAAGCAGCAGAGCTGTGGATCCATCATGAAGACAGATCAGAGGAATTGGCTGCGTCGCTGCTCAGTTCCACAGCTGTGTTGAGAAGTACATGTAGTTACACTTGTTTCAGAGCAAAATGTTCACTTAATTGTAGAGAATGACAACTTTTGTATAAATTCACTCTCCAACTTTTAGAAGATCAAGTCCTTCAGATACAAAAATGAAAGGACATTGAATCAAAAAAAACTAATGAACATGGACGATTAAGTCTATCATTGAGATGTCATGAACTGCTTTATATGGAAATAAAGGGAGTCATATGTGCTTCAAATTCCTTTGGTCAAACATCGCTACTCAAGTCTCAGTTGAGTTACTGGGATAGTAATGCCTATATGTTTTGCTTAGTTAATAGAGGGCTGAATATTTTGTGCAAGCAATTAAGTACTGAAGGAATTACATAGTAGAGAAATCAGCATATCTTTTAAAGCTGGAAACTAAAGACCTTATTTTTTTATTGTGGAAATCACAATATATGTGAAGATCACATCAAACAAATGTGTTCATTTAAAATCTTCTAGTAAAATAATAGTCTTTATATAGACATAATTATGCAGGAACATTGTAAAATAGCATGTTTTTTAAAATTACTTAATATGATGAAAACCTGAAATGTATTTCCTGAAAAAAGTCTGGAGCTACATATATATATATCTATATATATCTCCACAATTTATATAGTACATTGAAAATTGGTTTGATGTGCTTTATTCTCTTACTTTTGACATCATTGCATTTTGGTCAGCTGTAAGTATATTATTCTGTAGAAGGATTCATTTTTTATCTCTGGGTCAAGAGATCAATAGAAAGCTTTCTGGTTCAAACGTTTATTTCACAGTTACTTCTTTCAAGATAGGCAATGAATTCTGTGAGATCCACAACATTGGAAGTTGCAAACCGTGCTAAAGAAAAAAGCTTTGCAAAGGTTAAAGTTGCTGCTTCTAAACTAGTAATTATATAATTAATCATATGGAGACATCACTAATCTGGGAACTAGAATAGCACTGACTTAGCTTTAAAAAGAGGTATGTATATTTCTTCATAATTCTTGATATTATTTAGTGATGGCTAGTAAGAACCAGTGATTTATACACAAACAAAACATAATTCTTATTTTGGGTTTCAACATAATATCACTCATGTGGAATACATGGGTCTTAATATAATTAACAGTATTTGTCTTTCTCCTCGTGACTTGTCTCACTTAGCATAAACTCTAGGTCCATCCAAGTCGTCACAAATGGAGAGTTCAGTTTTGTAGTTGAGTACTAAGTAGTCTGTTGTGTACACACACACACACACACACACACACACACACACCACATTTAAATCCACTCATCTGTCCTTGGATACGTAGCTTGGCTACTGTAAATAGTACTATTGTTAATGTAAGGATGCAAGTTTTTGCATTCTTCTACTTGATACCTGGGACTGGAATTGATGGATCATAGTTATATCTATTTTCATTATTTTGAGAGAATCCTCCATACTGTTTTCCATAGGGACTGTAAAGTGTATGAAGGTCCCTTTGCTGTACATCCTAGTCAACGTTTGTTTCTGGTCTTTTTGATTTGGGCCATTATCCCAGATGTGAGGTGGTATCACATGCTGCTTTTGATTTGCACTTCCCTGATGATTAGGAAAAGAGAAACAGAATTTATCTTTTCACAATTTCCTTTGCTATCTACTTTGCTTGATTTATATTTGCTTTGGTAGTTGAGTCTCCAAAGACATCCCTGAAGTCAAAACACAGTGTTATAAACCAATTTTAGCTCAAATAAAATTAAAGTGTTTAAAATCATAAAAAGAAACAATGTATTGAATTTGTGTGTTTCTAAAGCTACTGCGTTACTCACATCTTGTTTTGTTTTGAACAATTTCAGTGAAAAAGCATAGCTAAGGTCAATTTCTTGTATAAGTAATGCTGTTTAGGACCTCTTGGTTAAGTATTAGGAGATATTAATGCCACTTCATATCAACATGTGACAAATTTTGACTCTAATTTATACATGCCAATTATACATTTGATTTTAATTATTAATTATCAATATTAAATAGCAACCCTTCCAATATATGCATAGACTTTATATCCCTAATAAAACACTAGAAAATGAAAAAAAAAAGATTCCTGTATGAACAATCTCAGTAAAAGTTGTTACCAATGCTTGCTTAATGTTTATTTAATTGTTTTACATAATAAAAAGTTAAAATCAAAACGTTTAAAGATATATTTTTAACTGATTATATCATTCACAAAATAAATGTTTGATAAAAGACAATATATAATGCAAAGTGAAAATTTAATTTTTAGTGTTTCTTTTAAAAACAAAATTCATTAGAAGCCAACATGGGAACATTAAAATTAATGCTAAAAAGATTCTTAACTACTTATGGCACATGGGATAATCTATCATTTGCATAAGATTTCATCTCATCATTCATAGCTCTGTTCAGGTCCAAAATGAGAACACAAAATATGTGCATTTTGGCAAAAACAAATCATTAACTACTTTCTAATTACCATTCCTAGAATGCTTACAAAATAAATACATAACTGCTAGCATTTTCCTTGACTATAGATAATCACATTAATTCATGATTGTTTACACTTCATCCACTTAATATTGGTTTACTTGTGTTAATGAAACTCATACGAACTGTGAATTTTTAGATAATGAAAAATGCTGCCATACTCACGTATTTGTTTTATCTGTTAAGTATTAATGTTTCATATGTAATTCAGTTAGATACATCAGACATCTAAATTGAATATACCATCCCATTTTACCCACATGCTCATAATTATTTGCTTTTGTTTAATTCTTCCAAAACTTTGTAATTATAGTATTAGACTCTGTTCCATTCATCAGAGTATTCATGGCCTTTCCATTCATCTTTATATCAAAGACTGACTCTGCCATACATTGCAAGAGGTAGTAGAACAAAAATCTTTGAAAGATACCAGATTAAATTAACCTATATAATCAATGTAAAGTCTAGAAAGATTATGTAATAAAGCAAAAATACTTTGAATACTGTCAAAAATAACTGCATTTTAATTTCTTACATGTAAGTTGAAACTTCAGAAGTTTCAGAATGCTTGGACCAACTGTATCAGTTATATCAAAATAATCTAGGAAATTTTAAATCTATCTCTCATCATACCTCTGATTTAGTGTATAGAGGCAGATCAGAGTGCTACAAGATTTAATGATCTTAAAGTGCTACAATTAGTCAGCTTTGCCAATTTTTACACTCTTTATTCCTTTACTTTCTTTAAATTAAAATGCTGTATAATTTAATGAAGATTTATTAATTTCTTCAAATTTATGTGCATATATTGTTGCTAAGCTATTGTAACTGAAGAATAGCATGTGATTATAATGCTTTAAAAAAAAACTGGCACTGATTTGACCAAGTATTCTTGCTAAGTGTTAAGTCTGGGCTCCCATGTAGGTGGAAATAATGCCTCTTTTTTGGAATAGTATACACTGAATGACTCATGTGCGATTAGAGTCTGCTCACCACTTGTGAAAATATTTCAATGCCAATGATCACTTTGTTCACTAAATTATAAAAGATATATATTATTGCATAGTACATTTATTTTACATATACACAATGGAGCCTAACTGGAGTCTCCCCAGAGGTGTTTTCTATCTGGAAAAATAAAAGCTGCTACAGAATGGTGTGTCTACGGGACTCAGTTGACTAAATCATAGTGTTCTACCCAGAAATCTTGTATTCTTCTAATTGCAGGGGAAGAAATCCCATAAATCACATTAGTTCCAGACCTGCACTTCTCCTGACTCCCTAAAGTGGGCACAGAGAACCTGCTGAGCACTGTATTCACCATGGTTGCTGTTTCTTTCTATGTATGCTCTATGTGGGCTGGCAGTCATGCAGGGATTTGAGGGGTAGATGGGTAAGAAGCCAGACCCTATCAAGCCCATGGGCTAGGAGACCCCTGCCAATAGGACTAGGGGTGCTATGCCTGGAGGTCTTGTGCTCTTCCATTGTACAGGGAAACAAGCACCAGACATTATCTTGGTTCCAAGTGTGTGCTTCTGTGGACTCTGTGGACACAACAAATCCAGCTGGTAGACTTAGTTCATTTTGACAACTCAGTTTCTGTGAGTGCTGGGAATGGGTAGTATCATCAAATAGGAGTAAAAGATGGGTGGTCCCCATGGTAGACACAAACAATCCTGGGAGTCCAGAGATTGCTTAAATGACAGATAGGTTCTCCGCACTGCTCAACCTGTTCACTGGTCACCTAGGCAACTCTCACTGATTAGTTGACTAGGCCATTCTCTGGCTGAGAAGCATGTACTCTCCTTCCTGGACCAGGGCCACAGGAGAGCCTAGTGATTCTGTGGAGGAAAAAACTGGTGTCTCAGCAATAGGAACCATTCCTGAACTACTGTTTCTCGGTCTTCCCTACCCTTTCCAATCATTTCAGCCTCTCCTTGCTGAGACACCAGTCTTTACCTCCTCATCTCCAGTGCATGTATGTCAGTCCTGCAAGGGGCCTATCCTTGGTGTTGAGTCACTGTTCTAGTTATTTTGCTTGTGCACTTACGAGGCAAAATCCTGGTTTTGACCTCAATGGTGGGTGTTAAGACCATATAATCTAGTGAACTTGGGAAAGCTATTTTATCCACTTAGCCTGCCTTTTACAGCTATAAAATGTGGATGTTAATAATTTCCTTAGGGGAAAGTAAGTAACTTACATGAGCAAATATGTGAATATTTTCCATAATGGGTTTCACCATCAAAACCAAACTATATAGGCAAGGTGTAGCATTGGTTGTATTTAAGACAAAACCTGCAAACTTAACCCAAGAAGAAATGCATTCTTAGTATGAATGTGTCCTATATTTTTTGTTTGATGCACATTATCAATGTCAGTTTTTCGTTAGAATATGCTTTAACAAATTCTGACTACTATCACGTTATCAGTGAGGAGAATTTAGAATTTTGTCTCCAAACCTTTATCAGATATTACTTAGTGAATATTCAAGTTTCTAATACTGATGGTAATGTGACTATCTTTTTCATCATACATAAAGATGGCTTTAAAAATATATTCAGTTATAAATTATTCATTCAATGTATGCAGTTTATGAGTTTTCCTTTATAAAAAAATCCAGATTGCTATGTATTTCCCCATTTAATTAATACATTTTAATTTCAGGCTAAAACTTAATGTGCTCCTACTATTCATTAAATAAATCTAATTGAAATAAAATCTTCATATATTTTCAAGAAACAATGTTTTTTGAACTCATGGTGAATGTCAGTATTTGATCACATTCTAGAATTGGAAACAAGTAATTATTTGATAGTGAATTATACTTAAGTTCAGCACTGGAATATTCTGTATGCTAAAAATATTTTGTCCTTCTTTCCATATATCTCCATGAGTATAAGCAAGACATTCAACTTTGTATGTTATCAGAGAAACTCCAAATTAATTATTTAGGCCATTGTCATTGAGAAAATTTTAAAATGTGATATAAAAGTTATTACTGTAACAAAGAGGCACTCTGAACATTGATAGCCATTTGGGTTTAATATTGTTAAATGAGGCCACATTACTGCTCTAACAGTTGGCTGTCTAATAAGCTGGAATATCTCATCAGGAATATTATAGCAAGATATGCTTTGGAGAATCAGTTAGAAAACAATAGGTTGATATAGCTCATTTAAGGTTCAGTATGATCACTCTCATTTGCCTTCTCTGTATTGTCTATTTCTGCAAGGGTAGCAATGAAAGCTAAGCTTCACACCCTTATCAGTCTCTGGCACCCTGACTTAGGGTTTTGATTAGCCACAAAAGAAAGTAGGTTTTACTGAAAGATGTCATGATTATCAACAAAAGGAAGCAGACTGGCAAATGAAGAAGGGAGAAATTGCTCAAATACAGGATTGAAATATAAAACCCATTATTTCAGTGACATTTCAGAGTCTGTTAAGCATTGGCCATCAAAATACTGTGTGTGTTGTATTTATAGTTTTAGTGTCCATTCAACGATTATATGTATCTAAATCTATCATTTATTTTAATTACAGAGGATCTTTCAATATAAAAGTATGTGGTTTGTTTATATATAACAATATATTTTATCTTTCCATTCAGAATAAACAGCAAATAATTAGAGGTATTCTTTTAAATTCTCATTTTTTAAAAATAAAAATATATTCACTGTAAAATGGTTCTTTATGTAAAGTTCTATACATAGGAAAACCAAAACTGGATCAATTTTAGAATGGTTTATATTACAATTCTCTGCACATTAATAAAGAAAATATAAAACCTCAATGTCACTTAATTATGAAAGTGCAATACATTTCATAATCTTTTCATTGAAAAGTTTTAATTTTAGGATTCAACATACACCGATTTAAGATTTATATTCCATTACCTCTTCCAGGTTACTTTACATAAAATCCTGCATATTATAGTAGTGTGCAAATTAAAGTTTCCAAAAATCTAATAGATAGTATATTTCTACTTTCAAGGATGAACAAAACCCGCACATTAAAAATTCATGCTATTCCACTGAAATTTTAAGGGGTTTTTCTTTTTTACTGTGTTTTATCATTCCCGAAAGTGCAGTGAAGATGTTTGGTTTGAGATTAATAATATCCCTTGCATTTTCAAGACTGTGTTAAAACTTCCTAGTGTGAAATCTTTATATTTTGTTGATATATCCCTGGAAAAAATGCTATATTTGTATAAATGAATCAATTCAGTTATTTCTTACTTACTAAATCTGACTTGAATCTATTCAATAGTACATGTTGAGTGTCTACTATACGCCAGTCATATTTACCACCCAGATTTCAGTTGAGGAAAAAAACAGTTCTATGTTCTTACGAAGCAATCAAAACAGCACTATAATGAATCGTTGCTTGAGGACAGAGAAAAATAATGACAGAAAAGCAATTAAATGTGATATTATTGCATTTTTTAAAAGTTTCTGAAAGAGTGCTATGAGAGCTGATATTTAAAGTTGGAATAGCATTTAAGATGAAGTGACAGAGGGCACTGTGAAATAGGAAGCATTGCAGATGAGAAAATTTGTATGAAAATCCTGCCATGTCCACAAATACAGCATACTTGAGCTACTGAAGGAAGTCTGTGTATCCTAGGAAGAAAAGCAATTGAGGGAATACATCTTTACTCTTTTAGAAAATGTGATTTTTAAGCTGAAATGAGAAATGGGATCACCTCAGAGCAAAACATTTAAGAGAATATTTGAAGGTTGGTTTGATTATTCTCATAAAATTTAAAGAGACATGAGTATATTTGAAGGGCAGTTGGAGAGAGTGTAAACAGATTCATGAAATGCATAAGACAAAAATGATTGATAAAATTTTCCAGGAAGAAGGTAAATAATAGAATCCAAAGAGCAGATGGAGAATATGACTTTAGGTAGAGAGAGAATCAATTCCTCATTCTTAACAGCAGGGATGGAACTTGGTGAATTCATTTCTACAGCTTTCATGTCAGTGGGCACCAAGCCTAATGGCTTGAGGTCCTGGCTCACTCACCTGGAGTGACATCAGACTACCTGCGAAATCTCTGTTCACTTGGATTGGAGGTTGGTAAACAAGGACGAATTGCCATTGTATAACTCGTTTGGATATTTTCTATAGACATAATTGTTTTCATTCCCATAAATAATATACCACTAACTTCTTACATCTAACATTTCATGGAAGGATATTTCCAGTGAATTGAGAATAAATCACTGGAATAAGATACTCAGTATTTTTTTTTTTAATTGAACAATGGTATGGTGAAGGACAGGTTTAAACTTTAAATTTAAAAATAAAATAGAGGGCCTCCCTGGTGGCGCAGCGTTAAGTGCTGCTCTGTGGAGCTGTGGGCAGCAGCGATGCGAGTTCTCCCACCATGTGGGATCCCACATGGTGCGGCAGACCTCTCCTGCCTTGCCCACTGCTCCCCTCAGCAGTGTATTTCTGATCTGCCTGCTCTGCTCCCCACTCTGTCTCTGGTGAACCCTCTCGCCACCCCACACCTCTGGCCTGTACCCCAGCTTGTATGCATAAATAAATAAATCTTAAAAAAATAATAGAAAATCAGGCCTCCCTGGAGGCACAGCGGTTAAGCGCTGCATTGTGGTGCTATTAGCAGCGGTGACACGAGTTAAACTACCGGCGGGGGAGATTCCCACATGGTACGGCAGATCTCTCCTACCTCGCGCGCTGCTCCCCTCAACAGTGTATTTCCATCCATCTGCCTGTTCTGCTCCCCACTCTGTCTCTGGTGAACCCTCTCACCACCCAATGCCTCTGGCCTGTACCCCAGCTTGTATGCATAAATAAATCTTAAAAAATATATAGAAATAAAAATCATAATTTTGGGAAATATGATTTTTCCCCTCAGTGTGGTCACATGCCATTCGCGGCAACATGGATGGAGATGGAAGTGTAGATACTGAAATGAGTCAGAAAGAAAAAGATAAATATCAGATGGTTTCACTTATATGTGGAACATGGAAAATTCAAATAAAGGGTCAAAGATAAACCTTGAAAGCTGGCCATAGGTAAGAGGCATCCATAAGGGGAAAGAAAAGGGGTAGGGAAGACAAAAGGAAATAACAGTGATGGACTATGGGTGCTTTGGTAGTAGAAGATAATCAGAATTTTTTAAATTATCTTGTAGAGAAAATAGCTATTCCCCCTTGAACTAAAAATTTTGGTCACATCTTTCTTCCTGAAGTTATTAAATAGGTGAGGTAATGACTAGTCCTACTTTTGTGGCAGTTTTGATTTATGCCAAGGTACTAAAAATAATGTTCCTTCAGGTAATATCACTAAAATATAGCATTGTATAAAATGTAAAAATATGTGTAATTATGTCTATTTGTTGAAAGTTCAAGATCTAAGGGGAGATTCCAATTAAGATTGACAAACATTATCAGGAACTAGTTAAATTATAGGACAACATTTTAAGTCATCTCAGGTATTTATGCTATTATTTTGTAAATTATCCTCTAATAAGAGTTATAAAATTCATAATAATCTCAAATCTTTGTTTCTCAATAGAGAAATTACTTCGAAATTAATGTTATATCAGAAAATTTTATTTTCCTTTACTCATTTAAACTTGGAGTTTGTAAAATTTTAAACTTTATAGTTTAATATATACATGCACACACACATATGTAATGAAATCTACAATTTTTCCCTGAAACTTAATAGATGGTCAAAGATAATTTTTAGCTGTTTAACCAATATTTTGATTACTTAATAGAACTTTAAATACATGTGAAGGAGATCAAGAATTAGTAGAAGTTGCTCTGCAACTGCTAGTTAGATCTCATAATATTTGAATTACATGGAACGATTAGATAAGCCAGTTCTTCTGTGATGTACTTACAGAATTCATTAAAACTAAATTCACTAGACTATCTTAGGCAATTGTTATTTTTTTCAAGAAGCTTATTTTTCTCACCTTCTGCATGAGTTTATAAAGCATTTATATCTCAACATTTTATTTTTTTTTATTGACCTAAAAGTTTGGCTCTTCTCAGTGATTCATAGTGTTAAATTGATACCTGAATGTTATCTACAAGAAATACCTTGAAAAAAGTATACATTAAGTCATGCTTCCTTTCCTACTTGTGTAGAAGCAAACAGAAACATCATTAATAAAGATATTCAGAATATGATCCTATACTAATAAATCTTTCTTAAGGACTAAGAGCACAGTACCTCTCAAAGAAATTTTTTCCTGTAAGAAAATATAACTAACCTTAAACTCATGGCTAATTCAATGAACTATTTCTTGTATATAAGATATATATCAAGGGGCCTCCATGGTGGCGCAGCAGTTAAGCCCTGCACTGTGGAGCTTTCGACAGCAGGGATGCGAGTTTGACGCCCCGCCAGGGAGATTCCCACATGGCCCGGCAGACCTCTCCTGCCTTGCCCGCTGCTGCCCTCAGCAGTGTATTTCTGTCAATCTGCTTGTTCTGCTCCCCACTCTGACTGTCGTGAACCCTCTCGCCACCCTACGCCTCTGGCCTGTACCCCAGCTTGTATGCATAAATAAATAAATTCTTTTAAAAATATTTATTAAAATATATATCAAATATTGTCTTCCTTCATGCCCTTGATTATCTGTTCAAGGATCAAGAAAAAGACATAAACCATTTGCGATCTTAGTAGGAAAAATGACACCTTATGGACATTTAAGAGGGACATGATCTAATTTTGGAAATGGAGAGAGGTATACATCTAGATTTTAAAAAGAGGTAAGATTTCAGTGGATGAAAAGGAATGAATGTTGTGAACATAATTGGAGTGATAAGACAGAAAGATGTATCCAAGCAACTGCACACTACTTAAAATATTACATAGAAGGCAAGACTGTAATAAATGGACAGGAAGAGTTTATAAAAGACTCCAACATTATGCTAAAAATATGGACTATGTCAGGCAATAGAGAATATGACTCTGATCAGAGTACAAACCTTAGCATTTAGGTCGGGTGAAATACAGAGAAAGTAGACAAGAAGTAGGGGCACCAGGTAACAGACTGCTAAATGAATTCTGCTAATTAGTAATCATTGCCTAAATTAAATGACTGCAGAAATAAAGATGTGAATGGATTTAAAGCTGACCAAGAAGCATCAAACATGAAGATTTCTTTTTCTTCATTTCATAGGCCATAAGTAAAAGATGATGAAAGATAGAGACAAGACAGACTGAAAAATAGATGTCTAGGAAAATGGAAAGATAATTGAGTACCCTAGAGTGTTGTAATTCTTGTCATAAAAAGTGATTTTTTTCAGGTTGAACTTGACAGTATTCTTGCTCCTATATACTAGCTAATTTTAGAATGCTACTGTTTTGTTTTAAACATTTTCAATTTGACAACCTACCCAGTGTCAAATACTTTCATTTATATTTCCTCATTTAATCCTTTTGAGAATTCTGTGTTTTAGTTGTTTTTCATCAAAGTGGAGCAGAGTCTTACCAAAATCTGTAAATTTAGCAAGTATCAGAACTTACACATAATCAATGATTCTAAATCCTTTGTCTTTATAAAAATTTTCTTTTTACTAAAAGTCTTCTCTTCACACACAAACATATAGACCAGTTAAAATTCATGTGAAGATATAATAAAGAAATTCAGAGTATATATATACTTGATCTGGAGAACACTAATTTTAATGCTTATCAGTATCTTTCACATGATGATATAGCAGAGAATTCTCAGAGAAATCAGTGTGTGAACGTCTAAAATGCATGAAAAAAGATCTGGTTATCTCTGGGGTAAATTATATAGCAACATATAGTTCCTATTTTTTTTAGATGAATTACAATGAGATAGCATTGTTATAACTCCACTCAGGTATTGGTTAAGTGCTACACATTTAATTTTCAAAAATGTTACCAAAATCATCAATTAAGATTTGGAATAGCAAGACTGAAGAGACTATTTTTTTTCTGCTTCTCTAAAATGATCAAAGTTTAATATTCATTCTTTAATTTAAATATACACTGTACATGGTAGACAAGTTGTGTATACAAGTGAAGAAACCATTGCCTCCACATTGGCAATTTCACATATACTAAAATTAACTTTTATATTGTCATGATGTTCAATTTATATGTACGTGCATGGAAGATCATTACCAATGCTAAAGCACCGGGTAGTTAAAAAAACAAAAGCTACACAAAAGACACCTGCCTCGTTAGTATCACTTTGCTCTTCCAAGTTCATTATGCTACTGACCAGGTCTCTCTTAGCACTAATTCACTGGCTGTATTATCCAGCAGGTAACTTGAATTTTCACTCATTTTAGTGGTGTAGAATTTTAGAAAGGACATGGTTAGAGAGAAACATTCAAAGATACTAAATCGCTGTCTGAAATACTCTCATTTCATAAAGCCTGCATTTAGGAACTGCTCCATGGCTCATCTTTCCTCTTTCTTCCTACTTGTTATCATTTGTAATTAAGACAATTCAAGATTTCAGCGTAGTGTCTTTCACAGGCCAGCTTCCTTTACCCTCTAAAACTAAATAGAAAAAGTTCTTGAGATATGAATCTTGGCTGTAAAATAGATATGTGGCCATTAGCTCTAGGGAGGGTTGGTGTCTAAATGTGACATTAGTATGCTGATTCTAACAGTGTGGGATTTTAGATGATGGTACCAAAACCACTCTCTCTAATGACTTTCAAATCACCTGGTATATTTAGCACTAATTTATTAAAGCATCTTGCAATCAACCTATAGTTTTTGTATAGTCCTAGCATTACATGGAACTTAAAATTAATACAACTATATCCAACTTAAATGGCTGGTTCATAAAATCCCTTGAAATGAATTCACCTGACATCTGAACAGCTCTAGTCAATGAGACTATCGCAAATTATTTTCTTAATTTCCTTGAACAAAGTAAATATTTCTTTCTCTAAGTTTCCTAAAGTTTATCTTGATCATTTTTATTAAATTTATCTAAAATGTTAGCTCATATAGACACAACATTTTCCTTTCACGCCATGGAAGTAGGGAAAGAGAAAATACATTCAATTTTGGAAGTAGAGATGATATTTGAAAATATTAATGGCACATTAATGTAATATAATAGTGGTATATCCATGAATCCAAACTTTTTTCCTATAAAATTTTCAGTACCTGATGCAGTAAAATGCATAAAAACATGAGCTTGAGTCTCAACCTTACCTTCTGTCTATTAATTGTGTACTCTGCTGTATGTGATCAGAGAAATTCTGTAATTTTTTGCACCAGTCTATCTTAAAAGAACATAAGACCTACTTCAGAAGACTATTGATATATTAATATCTATAACTTAATTTTATTTGAATTTAAAACTGTCTTAAATGACTAAGACATGATATACATACATTTATGACAAGCACATAATTATAAAATTCTGACAGTTCCCTTGAGGAGAGAATGGGTTCCAAAGTCAAACTAATTCCATACTCCTAAAACCATTTTAAACTATGATCTTTTTTGGCAAAATTATCAAAAAAGTAAAAGTAATTATCACCCAAACTTAGTAAATGTTAAGACTGAATATAAAAACTAAGAAACATGTACTATGACATATTAGAAAGTGAGAAACACTGAAAATAAATACTCAGTTATCAATTTAACATTTTATGAATATTTAAATTTTTAGCTATATAAGATCATATTGATTTCTGCATAAAATTATGAGTATTTATTTAAATATTTAAATATTGAAGAAATGTCAAAACCCAAAATCATCACCTTCAAAGTCCCATAAACCTATACCAAATCAAGGACATTTTTCAATTGAAAAAAAACCACCTCTTAATGAGATGCTTTTGAAAGCTCTATAAAATAGGTCATTTAAGAAAATCTGATATTACATTCCCATGATTTACTTGATAGCTGCAAATTTTTATCTTTTGACTATCTTCACCTTTATCTGTCAAATTTGAGTACTTTGTTGATAAAAGGATTGGAAGGGATTGTGCATTTCCACAAACGCATAAGAATATCACATATCTACTGACATTTGGAGCATATGGGATGTCTTCCTTGAGAAAATATTTACATATAAATTATTCTAAATTTATGAAGTTTATATCTCTGAAATATTCATTTTAAGGTATTTTTGAACTCTGCAACATAGCATTTTAAGAAAGCTATTTGGAGATTTATATTGTTGAAATAGTAATGAAATGAGAGTAGATCAATGCAAATAGATTATTTGACCAAACCAAAGAAAAATTGTAAGAGAATGAATCTTGAAACATTAGGAAGAAAAACAATGAGAAGAGTAGAAGGGTGAGTACATAAATGATGCTTTTCCTCAGTAGTTTACAAATCATAGTTGACAGATCAGTGAAAAAATTATAGCATTGTCAATAATATTTTTTTAAAGATTTATTTATACATACAAGCTGGGGTACATGCCAGAGGCGTGGGGCAGCGAGAGGGTTCACCAGAGACAGAATGGGGAGCAGAACAGGCAGATAAGAAATACACTGCTGAGGGGAGCAGCGGGTGAGGCAGGAGAGGTCTGCCATGCCATGTGGGATTCTCCCCCGCTGGGTGTCGAACTTGCATCGTGTGCTGCATTGTCAATAATACTTAAAATGAAGGTGGGCCTCCCTGGTGGCGCAGCGGTTGAGCGCTGCACTGTGGAGCTTGTCCGCAGCGCACGATGCGAGTTTGATGCCCAGCCGGGGAGAATCCCACATGGTGCTGCAGACCTCTCCTGCCTCACCTGCTGCTCCCCTCAGCAGTGTACTTCTGATCTGCCTGTTCTGCTCCCCACTCTGTCTCTGGTGAACCCTCTCACCGCCCTACGCCTCTGGCCTGTACCCCAGCTTGTATGTACAAATAAATAAATCTTTAAAAAAATAAATAAAGTGAAGACAAAATCCAAAATATATGTTTACTGTAACATCCTGAGAAATCAATATGAAATATACTTTTAAAAATCACAATAAGTAGAGAATGGTTAAAAATACATTTAAGTATCCTTCATCAAAACAAGAGAAGTAAATATTAAACATAAAATAGAGTGACTATGTTAATATGCAATAAAATGTATTTAAGAAAAATACAAATTACTGTAGATAAAAGCAGTGCTCTGTAAAAATGACAAAAGATCATTTATAAGAAAAGCAAACAACCCCATTTGTGTGCATATCATAAAACCAACCCTCAAAACACATAAAGCAAAAATCTTTTCCCAGTTGGTAGGGTGTCTGTTAGTTTTGGTTAATGTCTCTTTTGCTGTACAGAAGCTTCTTATTTTGATGTAATCCCATCTGTTTATCTTGTCTTTCACTTCC
>PVIJ01019479.1:0-16316 GCA_004024925.1 Scalopus aquaticus
TAATAATTAAGACAGCATGGTACTGGAACAAAAACAGACAGAAAGACCAATGGAACCGAATAGAATACCCAGAATTAAAGCCACATATCTATGAACAACTAATCTTTGACAAAGGAGCAAAGAAAATGCAGTGGAACAAGGACAGTCTATTTAATAAATGGTGCTGGGAAAACTGGACAGCCACATGCAAAAAAATGAATCTTTATATGTTTTGGTTAACAGTCCTTTGTCAGATGGTGGGTCGCAAATATCTTCTCCAATCAGTATGTTGCCTTTTCATGTTTGTGGTAGTTCTTTTGCAGTACAGAGACTTCAGTTTAATGTCATCCTATTTGTTCATTCTTGCCTTTATAGCCCTTCCCACGGGAGTAGAATTCCCCCGAAATGTTTCTAAGGTTGATATTGATAAACTTATTGCCTATGCTTTTTTCTATGTATTTTATGTTTTCAGGTCTTACATTTCAAGTTTTAATCATTTTGAATTATTTTTGTGTGTGTGGTATAAGATAGTGGTTTCATTTTATTCTTTTGCTTGTGACTGTCCAGTTTTCCCAGCACTGCTTGTTGAAGAGATTATCCTTTCTCCGTTGTATTCTCTTGGCTCCTTTGTTGAAAATCAGCTATCTATATCAAAAAACAAGAAACAAAAATGCTGGCAAGGCTGTGAGAGGAAAGGAACCCTAACACACTGCTGGCGGAAATGTAAACTGGTCCAACCTCTATGGAAAAACAGCATAGAGTTTCCTTCAAAAAATTAAAAATGGAACTACCATATGATCCACCAATCCTACTTCTGGATATTTACCCAAATGATATGAAAGCACAATCTTGAAAAGACATATGCACCTCTATGTTCATTGCAGCACTATTCACAGTAACCAAAATACAGCAAAATCATCCAAGTGTCTAACAGCAGGTGAGTGGAAAAACATGGGGTATACATACACCAGGGAACACTACCCAACTATAAGAGAATATTATGAAGTCTTGCTATTTACCATGATGTGGATGGAATTTGATGTATTTTGCGAAGAAAAATAAGTCAAAAAGAGAAAGATGAGTGCCATATGGAATATAAGATACAAAGCAAATAAATAAATGAAGCAAAAATAAACCTTCAGATTCTGACAATAGAACAATAGTTGGCAGAGGGGAAAGGGAGGTAGGAGGAATGGAAAGAGGGTCTAGATTGGATGGTGATGGACGGTAATTAGAACTTTGGTGGCAGTGTGATGTGGTATGATACATTTGAAGAAGTATGAAACTGTACGCCTGAAACTCACACAGTGTTGTAAACCAGTTACCTCATTTTTTTAAAAACATCTAGGAAATTGACATCATTTATAAATACTAGAAACTTTATTTGTATTTACAAAAATAAAATAAAATGTACATTCTATAATCCTCTGATTAAGTGTTTTCCTACTCCAGTTTCAAGGGGTTAGGCAAAGTAGGGAATTTGAATTTAAACTAGCTCCTCACCAATTCTCCACACATTAAGCTTGCTTTTTCCTTTCTCACCCCTTTGGGGTGTCCACTTTCTTTCTCACAACATTTACCACTTCCCCAGCACTGCTATCTTCTCTCTCTATCTACCACCTAGACAACAATTCTTACTCTGGGAATCTCTCTCCTATCAACTTAGGATAATAAAAAATGGAGGAAAGAAATAAGACTCAGGACCTCCCTGGTGGCGCAACGGGTTAAGAGTGGGAATGCAAAATGGTCCAACTGTAAGAGGGTGGTCCTCAGGAAAGGGGAGTTTCCCAAGACCCCACCCCCACCTCAAGCCAGAGAGATCCAAGACACTTAGGACTACGAATCCCAGAATGCCATCATCACTGAAGGAAGGATGCTGAGGACTGAGAGTGGAGTTAAGAAATGGTTTTGGGATTCAAAAACCAGACCTGTGAGCTTGGAGAGGGTCTATTGCTCTTCGTTGCGGATCGCCAGGTTTTGAGTGGGCTATAAGATTCCAGCTCAGTGGAACTGGTAGGAAGCATGCACCAATTTATTCTTTATCTTTTTCCTTTCCCTTTTTGTAAATAAACCCTTTTATTAATTTTACTGTGTGTGTCTGATGTTGAGTCTTTTAAGTCCCCTTTAAACACACAGGTGAGAACCCAAACAGGCACCCCATTTATATCGGCGCTGCCCTGTAACACAACCACTATGGAAAGCTGTGTGGAGTTTCCTCAAATTGCTAAAGATGGAGCTTCCATATGACCCAGTAATACCACTTCTGGGAATCTACCCAAAGGGCACAAAAACATTAATCCAAAAGGATACATGCACCCGTATGTTTATAGCAGCATTGTTTACAATAGCTAAAATATGGAAACAACACAGATGTCCAAAAATAGATGACTGGATCAAGAAGATGTGGTAAATATACACAATGGAGTATTACACAGCATTCAAAAAGATAAATATATGCAATTTGCAGCAACATGGATGGAGCTAGGAAGAATCATGCTCAGAGAAATAAGCCAGAAAGAAAGAGAAAAATATCGAATTGTTTCACTTATAACAGGAATATAGGCAATCCAAATAAGCAAAAGACATTCAGCAAGGGAGGGAGAGTAAAAGGGGGGATAAAAGAGCACAAGGAACTATGGTGTTGGTTCATGGGTGAATCGGTGGTGGGTAACCTATGGGGAATACACAATAATGTAAAAGATATGAACTAAACAACAACAACAAAAAAAAAAGAGCAGCGCTGTAGAGCTGTTGGCAGATTCCCTCATGGGGCGATAGGCCTCTCCTGTCTCACCTGCTGCTCCCCTCAGTAATGTATTTGGTCGATTTGCCTGTTCTGCTCCCCGCTCTGTCTCTGGTGAACCCTCTCACCGCCCCACACTTCTGGCCTGCAGCCCAGCTTGAATGCATAAATAAATACATTTTTTTTTTAAATAAAGAAAAAAGACTCAGGGCATAAAGCATAGGACCTGGGGGCTAAAAGAGCCTGTCAATGAGTTTGGGCTGGTGCAGGAGGACCACTCTTCTCCATCTCCTTTGAAATATAAGATCTGAGGCCCCTGAAGATCTGAAGCCCCTCTTCTTCCCACCTCCCCCAGCTCCTGCCGTTTACCAGCAGCTTCATCAGAGGGCTAGAGAAAAAAATGATGAAACCCTGGTCTGGGAGGTGAAGAATAGAGAGAGAAATAAAAACACTTTTTCCATTCAGCAGGCATGGTTGAGGGGGGCGGGGTTGGAGTGGGTAGTGTTGAGGGAGAGGAAGAAGAGATGTAAGCTGGAAATCTACAGAAAAAAGTGAAAAAGTTCTTTGGACTATATGTTTGCTCTATCACATAAAAGTTGGACTTATTTAGAGGCAAATAGACATTCCCATGCTCTTACCCTTTCAGATGTCATGGAACACCAAAGGCTATGTTAATTTAGGTGAGCAACCTCAAGCTCATCCCTAACTCTCTTAATGTTAACATGCTTGTTTATAAAAGTGAGGGTTTGCAGTGAATGGTATCCCAGTGAGGAAACACTAGCACATCAGTGTTATGGAGGACACCAAAAAGAACAGGGAGAGACAAGCAACTTCCACCTTACTGTACATGGGTAGGGGGCAGGGGAGGGGTGACAGCTAAACTAAGAGCAGGAGGAGGAGACATCGGAAACAGGGTTTGTGCACTCTGGGCAGAGGCAACTCGGTGTGGAGGGATGATCGGGGACCCTGCAGCAGCTGTGCCTCAGCACCACAAAGGAGGAAATGCAGGTTGGTATAACAGTCTCGTCTGCAAGCTTAGTGCTATAGCTGGGAGAACTGGGGTAACAGCACCCCTGCCTGCAGCACTCTGCCTACAACTGTGCCCCCCGCCACCTGTCACGTGGTCCCTTCCTGCTCAGCATTTATTAACCATTGTGACCCATGGAGCTATGGATGGTGTTGAGTGCTCTTGAGAGCCCACTGGGGTGTAGGTTTAAGTCTGTGGGGTAAGTGAGGGTTTGTCAGCCCTCCCCTGCCCCCTACCCACCTAAAGTAAGGTGGAAGTTGTTTGTCTGTCCCAGTTCTTTTTGGTTTCCTCCATAACACTTATGTGCTAGTGTTTCCTCACTGCCATACCATTCAGTCCAAACCCTCACTGTAAGGTAAGGTGTAAGACTGTAGGACTGAACGGTGACTAAAAATGCTCAGATGATGCCTCAGTAGCCACCCTATGGAAATATCTCTTCTTGCAATGGACAAGAGCAACACGCATTCTTCCTTCATAGAAGCCTCTTTATTTTGCCCCGAAATCCTTGGCTTTCATTATTGTTGTGTTTAATCAAACTCCACACAGGACTGCACCGGATAACTGCTTTGACACAATAATCCCAGCAAGTAATATGGCGTGATAAAAATTCCTACATGAATGGCATGATCTTGGCATTTAGGATTAGTTGACCTGCTGTGTTATTTCAACTTGTACCGAGGTCAGGGACCACCCTGCCATTGTGGTTATAGACCGAAAAGTATACTTTGGTACTATTATTGCCATAAAAGTGTCCCTGTGAATGGTGCCTCCCAGGTCAGCCTTTACCCAAGTGTAAATCCCACCTGGGAGCAACAGCTTGACTTTCAGGTAGCTAAGCAATAGCAACTCTACATCGTTTTTAAGATGGATTCTCTGAAGTTCTTGGAAAGTTAAATGTTTTGTACCTCGAGGGACCCAGAGTTACAAAGCACGCATCACTCTCCTCTGAGTTTTTGCAATGTGTAAAAGGCAACCCAAGTTAGACGTTGCTTTGATCAACATTCTGTTGTGCAAAATAAGCTCTCTTGGGAATGAGAACAGTAATTATGTAATAATTTTACTAGAAAGGAAATAGAATTTCTAATCTATGCAGGAATTCACTTACATCTCCTTTTAGTGCCAAACTCAGTGACAATTTTTAATTCACTTACCAACGATGTTCTCTTATGGGTTGGTAAAAGCAGTTTGGTGACCCTAGCAAAAGGGCAAGTCTGTGCTGGTCTCAGGGGTGTTATGTCTGGGGTCAAAGGCTGGGAATAGATTCTCCTGGCCTGTGCTTTCTAGGATGGTTCTGTGTCTGAATCACCATCCCTTTCCTGAGCCACCTTTGTTAAATATTTGCCTCAAGCCAGATTCAAAGAGGTCCTGATGGGTATTTGCTCAATTATATGAAACAACATTTTTCTCCCTTCTTGCAAGGTGCCTGGCACTACTTTATACTTTCTAGGATATAGGATAAGTTTTCTTTTAAAGTATAAAACAATCCTTTGGAAAACTTACTGGGCTGCTGTCTTATTGAATACTATTATCTTGACTACTTAAATACCAAAGAGTGTTTCTTGTATTTGGTTGATTAAAACTCTGCAAATCTACTACTACATATTTTCAATTTTTTAAATATATAATTGGCAAATATAATTGTAAATTATTTAAAGTATGCAAAGTGATGATTTGATAGGTATATACACTGTGAAGATTCCCCCATTAACACATCTATCATATAACATATTTATCCCCCCCCTTTTTTATGACAACATTTAAATTCTACTTCTTAGTAATTTTCAGTTACACAATACAAAGTTATCAACTGTAATCATCATTAGTGCCTCACACTTCATTCATCTTATAACTGAAGTAACTGAAGATTTGTGCCCTTTTACAAAAGTCCCTATTTATCCCCAAACCCAGCTCTAGCAACCACTTTTGTTCTTCCTGTCTTTGACTTTGAGTTGAACTTTTTTTTTTTTTTTTTTTTTTTAAGATTCCACGTATAAGGGACACTACACAGATTGTGTCTTTCTCTTTCTGGCTTGTTTAGTACAGTGCCCTTCACGTTCATCCATGCTGTTGCAAGTGGCAGGATTTCCTTCTCTTTTAAGGCTGAATAATACTCCATTGTAATTGTACACAGCCATATGTCATTAATGATGTTTCCATGAATGACAGACTTTATATCATCATAGTCCCAATAAGTTATACCATACAGCCTAGGTTATAATAGTCTATACCATCTGTTTAAGTACTTTCTATGACCTTCACATGATGATGAAGTCTCCTAACATTGCATTTCTCAGAAAGTACATCCCCATTGTTAAGCCACATTTTCTTGGTCCATTCATCTGTTGATGATCAATTAGGTTGTTTCCATTTCTTGGCTACTGTGACTAATGCTGCAATGAACATTGGAGTACAGATATCCTCTCAAAATAGTGATTTCATTTCCTCTGGACATATGCCCAGAAGTAGAATGGCTGGAGCTTATGACAGTTCCATCTTTTTTTTTTTTTTTTTTAGAAACTTCCATACTGTCTTATATATGGACTCTACCATTTCATGTTCCTACTAACAGCATATAAGATTCCCTTTTCTCTACATCTTCACCAGCAAAATTACTTCTTGTCCACTATTAAATTCACTGCAAATGAAGCTTTTTTTCAATTAAATGATATTTGTTCTCCTTAAATAAAAAAGGCAAGAGTGTTTGAAAAATTGCAATGTGGCCAGTGGGACATTAGCCCAGGAGCAGGACTGACTGACTGCTTGTTAGTAGATTTCTACCCTCACTTTTCTTCTTCTTCATGCCCTTCTTTCTTCCTATTTTATCTTTTCTCATGTCCCTGGTTTTCTCATTATAATCATCATCATCATCATCATCATCACCATTAACAACCATTAAAATATATTTAATAAAATAACGGTCAATAGAAAGTCTACTCTGGTAGAGGAACAGGAGTCATGATTAAAATATACAAAATAATTCAGAGTAGTATATGCCAATCTGTGGCACATAGCCATGTTTATTTTTCCAATTCCAGATTTAGACTAATAAATCCATCTATAACATTTTCTCCTAGTCTATAAATATTTTTCATTAGGCCCTGCTTTCTTATTTTCCCACTTTCCTTCACTTACTTGGTCATCTTTCTCTGCCTCCAATCTTTATTCCTTTACCTTGTTAAAAATACTTAGCATGCACTCCTAGAACATGGGTACAAATCTTACTGGTTTTGCAGCCTGTGCCCTGCGCTAGCGCATACAAAATCCACTACAACTTTGTGAATAGACAGGAACATTGCCAAAGTTAATTAAATTAGAGAACAGAGAATTGAAAGCATCCCAAACCATTTACCCAACTCTTCAAGTATGCCTGAGTCATATATAATTTAAATGTTTTTGATCTGGAGTTAAGAAATATTTAAGACTTACACGATCTTAAAAGTCAAGATTTCAAATGTGTGGCTTAGCCGAACATAGATCACCATCAACTTAATGGGTTGATGGAACAACTAAAGATGTTTTATCAATATCTGTTTGCTACAACAACAACAAAAAAATCTGTCTACTCAATTAGCACAGAGACAGAAAATGAAAGTGATGCGTTAATGCATTTGTTGGAGTAATCCCCACAATCGGGATTTTTCCTAAATCAAAGAATGCAGCTATAATTGATTTTAGCCCATTTTTATGCATGTGTTATGATCAATCAAAACCATTTTGAATGTTATTTCAGGAAAGAAAATAATTTTGAACATTATGAAATTTTTTTAATTTGTATCAGAATACCCCAAACTCATACCATGTGGAACTCTTAAAGCTCTTATAAATTTCTATTTCCAGTTAGGAAATCAATAACAAAAACATGTAAGTAGTTAAGTAGCTCCTAGTTCTGAAACTTGCCTTTAATTTACTTAGAAGCCCTGTGTGACATGAGAAGGCTCTGGTGATTTATTTTGTAGAACTTTTCTGAAATTGCCTCTTTCACTAAACCACCTCACAGATTTAATAAGGAAAATGCATAAAAAGCACAATCAATAACAATTGGTCATAATAAATTTATTGTGCTAGTAATCTACTATTTTATTCCTATACAGAGTAGGTTAGTTTTTAAAATAGGCATGACAGAAAGAAGACTGGCATTACCAAGGGGTAGGTTATGTATAAAAAAGGAGATATTATTTTTATAGGTATTGAGTTCCAGTTTGGGATGATAAAAAAATTCTGGAGATGGATGGGTTAACAATATGAATGTGCTTAATACCACAGAATTGTACAGTTAAAATAGGTTACAATGGTAAATTTTACAGTGTTACATACCAATAGTACATCAATTAAAAAATAGTAGTTTTCGAAAATGGTAAATGTTATACTTTTTGGCCTCCTTATGGAAAAATTAAGCACAAATGCTAAAAAGTCACTCAGAACAAATGCACACTTTAGTGAATTATTATAAAGCAAACATATAACCATTTCCCAGGTCAAGGAAAAGAAATTCCCTAGCAATACCAAAAGCACCTTAAGATATCTCATTTCAGTCACGTTCTCCTCTGTCCATCCAAAGGTTAATCACCACAATAAAAAATGAAATGAAAAACATACTTTAGATAGGTTGTTCTCAAAGCAATAATAATGCCTATGAAAGGAAGTTGAGTTGGGTGTTCTTTAAGTTTATGAAAAGTTAAGAATATATATTGTAATATATATTCTCCTAAAGCAATCACCAAAATTCAACAGCATATAACAGTTATTTTAGCATGAACAACTTGAGTTCATTACAAAAACGCAGGGATGGCTTGCCATTTGAAAATCCATTTCTGTAATTCACCTCATGAGTAGAAAAATGCCAAATAATCATCTTAGTAGTTGCAGAAAAAGTATTTGCTTTAATTCAAATGCATTTCTAATAATACCATAATAAAATATGAATAGAAGAAGACGTCATTAACCTGATAAGGAATACACACAAAAACTCTATAGTAAACATTATTGTTAATATTGAAATTCTGAGATTTTGCTCCTAAGATCAGAAGAAAAGCAAGAAAACCTGGTAGCACAACTTATGTTCAATGTTGTGCCATAGTTTTTAGCCTACGCAATGATGAGGTGGGGAGTAGTCTAATTAAGCTTCAGTCACTTGAAAATTTTGGATTGATTGACAGGAGTCGTCAAATAAACTGTAAGAATATGAGGTAGGGGGTTGGTACCAACCCTCAAGCAGAGATAGCCCTGTGTCTTTCATCACTGAGGTATTTCTGCTCTTTCCTAATCATGGATAAGGAACAGTCAGTAAATGTGTGTTCTTTTATTTTATTTTTTTTTAAAGATTTATTTATTTATACATACAAGCTGGGGTACAGACCAGAGGTGTGGAGTGGCGAGAGGCTTCACCAAAGACAGAGTGGGGAGCAGAACAGGCAGATCAGAAATACACTGCTGAGGGGAGCAGCGGGCGAGGCAGGAGAGGTCTGCCGCACCATGTGGGATTCTCCCCGGCTGGGCGTTGAACTCGCATCGCTGCTGCCGACAGCTCCACAGCGCAGCGCTTAACCACTGCGCCACCAGAGAGGCCCAAATGTGTATTCTTTTATAGGGAGTTGTGTCAGGTTGTCAAGTCAGGCTGCTTATTTTTCACCTGGAAGTCTCAAAATGGTCATGAGAGACCAGATGGAGTGTTTGATTCAAGTTAGTTTCCACAGGAGGAAGGAGCAACCATGGGAGCTTCTGTGTAAAACCAGGCCAAGCAGAGGAGCTGCTCAGTGCCAAGGCCCTAAAACAGAATTTTAAAATAAAATAAATTAAATAATAAAATAAAATTAAAAATGTTTAAAAAGCCAGGCAAAGGTCTATGTGGGTTGAACTCAGTGAGCATGGAAGAGCATGAAAGTCAAAGGGGAGGAACACATGTCCGCTCAGGAATGTAGAGGAGTTTGATTTTATTGTAATGGTGGTGTAATGTAACGTTATCGGGGGAATAAATAGAAAAGCACATGCTAGATGTTCTCCATCTTTTCATCTACTCTGCTTTTCATTGCTGTTGGTCTCCTTTTTCCCTAGTAAAGATAGGCTTTCTCTCCTTGGTGGAGGAATGTGACTATATAAAAACATAAATCCCAGTGTGCCAAAAGCATTGAGACCACCCATGTAGGGTAAGTGATGGTCAGGCATTTGCACCATTGTCTTCTGCGGCTATTATCTGAGGCCTTGAGTGCAGGAGGCACTTGGGAGTGTGGGCTCGGGGCATGCGTGCCTGACGGTGGGCACCTGGAGTGTGGTGTGGGCATGTGTAGGTGGGCACCCCGGAGTCTGGAGGCAGAGGCTATCAGAGCAGCATCACACAGAGAACAGCTACAGTGGAATGGCCACAAAAGACAAGTGACTACAGAGACGCAAGACCACAAGAGAACACCAGAAAGCCCGAAAAGAAAGTGTACATATCCTGGGGGGGCGGGGAGCGGGGGGGAACAGGGAGGTGGGAGGGGACCCTGCCTGCTCTGAGCCTGGCTGCACCACAACTGACTGACAAGGGAGAAGCTTTAGTGTTGGTTGGACACGCATGGCTCTTCCAGTTGGTGGTTTTGTGACCTTGGTAGACCACCTACCTATTCTAAATCTCAGTGCCTTCATTTTCTATACAAGGAGATAATAAAGGCACATTTTGTATAGATTTGCATGAATGTCAATGAGATCTTGCAAGAAAGCTTTGCATAAGGACTGGCAGTGAGGAAGCACTTTCAAAAATTAGCTTCAGTATCACAAGATAATATCTTAAACCTCCAAAAATTACACATATTTAGAATTTAATTGATCTCTGGATAAGGCATGACTTTATAACACAGTGATAGCACCAAGATAATAAAAAAATACAGACATTCCTCATGTGATCCTAACAAAATTTAATACATCTTGCAGGATTGATATGTTCAGTTATTAAAGGTTTACATTGCATCCAGGGCCAATAGCAAATTTTTATATATTGATGACAAAAGTAGAGAGGGGATAAACTGAGTTTGTGAACTGGTATTATCTCAGAAAAACTAATAACACAGTTACGGCTCTCTGCTCCGTCCAGTTCTACAGACAGGTGCCTCTTTGCCAGCAGGGTCAGCATGTCCCTCAGACACCATGGAGAAGGTTCCAGTGAGTGGATTTGGCCAGATAGGGGGCCTGGTCACCAGGGCTGCTTTTAACTCTGGCAAAGTGGATATTGTTGCTATTAATGACCCCTTCATTAGCCTAGACTATATGGTCTGCATGTTCCAGTATGATTCCACCTAGGGCAAGTTCAATGGCACAGTCAAGGTGGAAAATGGGAAGCTTGTCATCAATAGGAAGTCCATCTCCATCTTCCAGGAGAAAGATCCCTCCGGCATCCAATGGATGACACTGGTGCTGAACTTGTTGCAGTCTCTTGGTGTCTTCACTATCCTGGAGAAGGCTGGAGTTCACCTGAAGGGTGGGACTAAGAGGGTCACCATCTCTGTCCCTTCTGCTGATGCCCCCATGTTTGTGATGGACATGAACCACCAGAAGTATGACGATTCCCTCAAGATTGTCAACAATGCCTCTGCACCAACAACTGCTGGCCCCCCGGTCAAGGTCATCCATGATGACTTTGGCATGGTAGAGGAACTCATAACCACAGTCCATGCCATCACTGCCACCCAGAAGACTGGATGGCCTCTTTGGGAAGCTGTGGCATCATGGCCAAGAGGCAGCCCAGAACATCATCCCTGCTTCTACTGGCATGGCCACGGCTGTGGGCATGGTCATTCCTGAGCTGAACAGGAAACTGACTGGCATGGCCTTCCGTGTCCCTAGCGTGTCAGCTGTGGGTCTGTCCTGCCATCTGGAGGAAGCTGCCAAATATGCTGACATCAAGAAAGTGGGGAAGCAGGCATTAGAGGGCCCCCCCAAGGGCATCCTGGTCTATACTAAGGACCAGGTTATGCCCTGTGATTTTAACAGTGACACCCACTCGTCTATCTTCAATGCCGGGGCTGGCATTGCCTTCAATGGCCACCGTGTCGAGCTCATTTCCTGGTATGAAAATGAATTTGGCTACAGCAACAGGGTGGTAGACTTCACAGCCACATGGCCTCCAAGGAGTAAGAGTCCCCAGACCACCAGCCCTTGCGAGAGCACAAGAGGAAAAGGGGCCCCTTGGCTTCTGGGGAGTCCTTTCCTCACTCATTCACACTGAGCATCTCCCTACCTACCATGGTTCCATCCCAGAACCCTGGGGAAGGGGAGGAGCCTAGGGGCCCCTGCCTTGTCATGTACCGTCAATCAAGTTTTCCGTATCCAGCCAAAATAATAATAAAAATAATACAATTTTGAAAAAATAAAATAAACATAGATATTAAACTTTTTTTGACGTGAAACAAATATGGTAGTTACTACCATATTGTTTAAAGGATGCTCAAATTAAAAAGATAAATTGAAACAAAAGTTAGAACTAACTTTCCAGCTGTGAAAATGGCCCAGGTTAAATGCTGAAGAAGTTGCAGTGAGATAGAACCAGATGTTCTGCGGGCAGTGTGGCGTGTGAGTCGCTTTGCTCCTTTCAGAAGAAATTTGGTAGAGTGTATCAGGACCACTAGAATGTGTATCTTCAAACATGAGAATTTCCCTTCTAAGATTTTCAAGTTTACCTTATAGAAATAGTCAAAGTTTTGGCGCAGGATTGATGATGCTAACAATAGGCATCAAAGTGAAAAATTTAAAACTGCTTAAATGTCCACAACAGTAGATGGGTTAAATAAATCCCGTTATCTTCATTTGGAAGAATATTGTTTTCTTTCACATGTAAAGTCACTTTTATTGAAGTATATTTGGCAATTTGATGACATACAAATACAAACATATCATGAAATCATGACATTTGAGCTAGGTAATATATTTATCATCTCAGATGGTTACCATATCCCTTTTTTTCTGACTATGGAAATTTGTTGTTTTCCAGTGATATTATTGGGATATAATTGCCAGAGTTTACTGTATAAGTATAAGGTACACAGTATAATGATGTGATTTAGGTATGTGGTAAAATGATGACCCCAATAAGTTTAGTTAACATCCATAAGCTCATATAGATACAAAAAAAATTATTTTCCTTGTCATGAGACAATTTAGGATCTATTGTCTTAACAATGTTAAAATATACCATAGAGCAGTTCCAACTAATTACATCCCAGCATTTATTTCTTATAACTGGAAGTATGTACCTTGTGAGAATCTCCACCCAATTTCCCCACTTCTGATAACCACAAATCTGATTATTACTTGTCTTTCTCTGAAACTTACTTCATTTATCATAGTCACCTCAAGTGTCCATCCATGTCATTGCAAATGGCAGGACTTCCTCCTTTATGGCTAAATTGTGTCTATCTATACAAGAATTAAGGTTCATGTGACGTGATGGCAAAACATCCACTGCATGTCATCTTGGGTCTCGATAGTCTTTCAGCTGATCTGACTTTGCAGAGGGCAGTGGTTCTTCCATTTTTCCTAGATATCGGGCTCTCAGAATGTTGCAACCTCTTAGATGTCAACTCAGACCTTTGCTCAGCCCTACTCCCTTCCCACACTTTCTCAGTTTTCCATAGGATTCTATTAAATCACCACCCACTGGAGGCTGCTCCCGCAGGGTCTGTCTGAAAGTCCTAGAGTTCTGTTTAAGCTGGATAGAAAACTTGTTTTCTCTCTCTAGATATCAATACCTTCAGCTTTTAAATCAGTAACTGAGGACGTTTGAAGAAACGGTGCCTGAGTCCATTTCATTGTCCAGCTCAGTGACTTTCAGTCTCTAAGCACGGAGAACTCCTTTTCTCCATGGACCTCCCTCTATCTTTCTCTTCCTTTTCCTCCTTGGCTGGCAACTCCAACAACCTCCTTAAAATTAACTTCATCACTTTAGCCAGGGGCTTCCTGCCTGGGCCAGCTGTGCCCAAAATAGGCATCATCGTGTGATTTGACTTTAATTCACTAGTATTCTCTAAGATTTGGGAACAAAGCCCAGGCTAATCAAAATTACTCTCCTTGCTGATTATTGTCTCATGAATACGTTTCTCTGAGGGACTTCATATGAAGAATTAAGTGAAGGCAAGATTTAAGTATTTCTGGGTCCTCCAGCCAAATTGCTCCTGATACCATTTTAATAACACTGACTTATACTTTGTTCATTAATGAATTGCACTCCACTCCTCAATGCCCTCCAATCTGTCGGCCACCAGCACTGGGGAGAACAGGCTGTTGAGGAGGCAGGTGTTGGCTCCACTGACCTCTCACATTCCAAGTGAGGGCTCATCCATTTGAGCTAATTCCCCAACGCAAGCTGTGTGACCTTGGGGAAGTAACTTAGCCTCTCTCGCCACCATTCTTCATTTGTAAAATGAGGTCAGTGAACTAGATGATCTCGACAGTCATTTCTATTTAAAAAAATGGTAATCCTTCTTGTTTTTGTTAATGAAGCCCAGCTGGACCCAGACCCTGGGGAGCTATTAAAGAACGGAGCAGGTGTTGAACGCTGAGGGGAGATGGGATTTCACAAAAAGAAAAAGACTGTCCAGCAAGGAGAAGTGCCACTACTACATTTATAAAAATTTTCTCTCAACTCTTAGAGTTCGTTCTTAGGTCTGATTTCTGAGTCCCAGAGGGCTGTGTGAGCAAGTGTCAGACCGTGGGAGGGATATCAGCATGCCCACTGCCGGTTGCTTCTTGGAAGGAGGGTTTCTGGGGCCTGATGCGACTAGAAGCAAACCTACCTGCTCCCGCTCTGGGCCCCTCAGCGTGCAAGATGAGCACATTCATCTCTAATTGCCTGCTGTCACACGCTGATGGCCTTCTGGGCCACTGTGTAAACATTCTTCACATGGACTTTATGGCTCTCATTCACACTTTCTTCCACCTGCGAAGGGCTCTGCCCATCTCTACGCCCTTGGCCAATTACCATGCTCTCTGTACCCCCGGTGGCAGCACGTTGCCTTATTTCCACAGCAGGTCAGCGTAGCCAAGATGAATGGAGGGAAACTTGGCACAGGTACTTGGGGATTTAAGGCACAGCCAACTCATTACTGACAGGCTTTGCTTCCTCAGCAACGATGGAAAGCGGGCCAAGAGTGTCACAAAGGAGGCTGACATGGTGAGCAAGTCTCAACAGATTGGCCCATAGCCTGTGATCTCATCAGTCTGAAACCTGACTACTCTGTGGTGCCAGGCCCATCTGACCCTGTGCCAGATGACACATGGCTTTTGTTGACGGGGCTTCTGGCGTGGAGGTGGGGATTATTAACAAAGACGGAGATTCTCAAAAGATACTGACCCCTGTGGAAGTGGCTGTATATTCTGTTTTAACTTCAGGACACAGGATGTACCAGGGAACAAGACATCTGCCTACTGACCTTCCATTTGAATCACCTGCCACTTGTGGGTTCTGATGCACTTAGGAATGAAATCTCCCTTCCATATAATTGCTGGTGAAGATCAACTTGGGAAGAGAAATTGTGCAGAGACAAACAGAATCTATTCTTTCCCTTAGTCTCTACTTTCTAGAAAATCTTGCTTTCAAAATTAAAATAGTTTTTTTAAATTGAAAGACATGATCGGGAGCTTAAAGAAAATACAGTGGTAAGTTAGGCTAAATTTGGGCAAAACAAAACAATTATTCTAAAAAAATGTATCCATTCAAGTTTCTCTTTCTTGTGCTTTAACCATAGTTAGTGATAACATAGTGACTAACTAGGTAAATGCATCTGTGATTTGAAATTCTTGCCCCCTAAAACTAGTTTTTAAAAATGGAAGGGCATGCATTTAATGCAGTCCATATGGGCTTCTGTTGGACTCCTCTGACCGTTTGCAGGCCACGGAAGTTTCTCTGTTTACTTTTAGAGCAGTCACTGATTTTCAGGCAGCTGCAACATTTTTATTTTCTGTCCACAGTCCTTGATTTTGACCTTGGAAACCTTTACTCCACACCTAAACAGTAATTATTCATGGGACAGTTGAATCGAGATGCTCTTTCAACAAAAATTTTAGTGCCTCCCTATACCTACCTCCAGAGACATCATCCTTAAGTGACTCAACTATGAGCAACGATTGGCCTGATCATGTAAAAAAAATTGCACTCATCTCTCTCTGTAGGGTAACAACGATCACTCTGAAATGGTCTCGAATTGTATGTCCCATGTGGAGAAGATGGCCTGCTCTTTAGAGATCTGGGCTGGAAAATGGCCACAACAGCGTTTCTGTACACTCTGGTTGCTTTTAAAAAAAACTAACTACAGTCCTGTTATAAGTGAAACCATTCGATATTTTTCTCTTTCTTTCTGGCTTATTTCACTGAGTATGATCCCCTCTAATTCCATCCATGTCACTGCAAATTGCATGTGCTTATCTTCTTTGAATGCTGAATAGTATTCCATTGTGTATATGTACCACATCTTCTGGATCCAATCATCTATTTTTGGACATCTGGGTTGCTTCCATACCTTTGCTATTGTGAACAGTGCCGCAATGAACATACGGGTGCATGTATCCTTTCAGATTAGTGTTTTTGTGTCCTTTGGGTAAATT
>PVIJ01019480.1:0-23478 GCA_004024925.1 Scalopus aquaticus
TTCTTGACTTCTTTTGCTTCGTTATTCCACTGGAAAGAGGAGGAACCAAGCAGAAGTAACAGTCTTTTATGTGGTTGCTTGGCTCTCTCCACACCATGGGGACTGCAAACGGCACTGACGGTCTTTTGCCATTGAACCACTGGGAAATCTGTGTTGTACATGGAGCACAGCATCTATGCAGGACTGAAGGCTTGTCTTGATCACCAACCCTGCATCCGAAGTAAAGATGATAAGCCTTCTTCACTTGAGAAATGATACTTTTCTTCTGGTTGGCAAATGTCACTTCCCCTCAAATAGAGCAGAAATTGTCCACACTATTAATGCACTTTCGAGGCATTACTGTTCTGTATTGTGCCTAAATGGATAAAATGATAATTGTTCTATGGAACAGTAGCTTAAACTGTCTCGCACAAAGTCTGAAATACTTTCAATGCTCAACCTTTCCAACAGGGCTTTCTATAGTGCAGTGCTGATGTCAGCTTACTTCAGCAGCCGCCTGGCAGTAGTATTGCATTGCATCAGAAAATGATGCCATCAACTCTGGATGATGTGTGCATGATGGTATTATGCAGTGTGATGCAATATTACATCATTCTAGGCTGATTTAAGATGTTGTTGCAGTCCTACTGGATCAATTTACACGGTGAAACATATAAAATGAATTATATGAAATATCTTCAAAAAGCTAATAAAGAATTTTCAGGGTTATATTCATGTTCAGCACACCAAGATACTACACATTAGGGCCTTTTTAAGTCAGTAACGACCTCAATGTTGACCAGTGTAATCATACATTTGGTTTTACGTATTTTTTGTCCATGACTTAATCCTTTGTTTTTGTTGAAACCTCGTTTGATTTTCTTGAGTGCTCATGTCTCTATTTTATTTTTTTAAAGATTTATTTATTTATGTGTACAAGCTGGGATGTAGGCCAGAAGTGTGGGGTTGAGAGGATTCACCAGAGACAGAGTGGGGAGCAGAACAGGCAGATTGACTGAAATACACTGCTGAGGGGAGAATCTGATGAGACAAGAGAGGTCTGCTGTGCCGTGTGGAAAGCTCCCTAGCCAGGGATCGAACTCGTGCTGAAGTGGCTCTTTATAGTTTCATAGTGCTATGCTTACCCTGTTGCACCACTGGGGAGGCCCCTCATGTGTCTATTTTAATTAAATATTGTTTCACAATGATCACAATATTTTATTTCTTCATATAACATAAACAACCCATAATTCATTAAGAATAATTTGTGTCTCTTTTTATCATCTAATAATTCAACAAATTCCATTATTACCTCTCTTTGACATAAATAAAGCACTATTATATGATACACATTCTTTTCTAAGAAAAGTCTTACCACTAAGTAGATCTGCTGGACTTGTTTATCTATGGCCTCTCAACTCCTAGTCACTCAAATATACCAAATAAAATGAATCAGGTAGTAGTTATTTTGGAGATTTGAAAACTATTGCTTAGTATGGCAAAATAAATGTCAAATACTACTATTAGTACTAATTAATGACATCAATGCCTTTTATCATGTGTCATGTGTTTATATTTTTCTTAAAAACAAGCAGATTAAGTAGAATTTAACATCTCAAATGGAAAGGTTAATCAACTGAGACATAAGTTAAACTAGCTACCTAATTTATATCAATAGAACATTATAGAACCAGTTGTACATTTGAATTCAATATATTTGTCATTAACTATTATATGAACTTGGCACATTGTGGTTTTGATTTTCATTTCCCTTAAATGTGATGATTAGCATTTTTTATGTGTCTCTTGTTCATCTGTGTGTTTTCTTTGGAGAAGTGTCAATATAGCTCTTCTCTGCAATTTTTGGTTATTTTTTTACATTTTGTTGAGTTATATGAGCACTTTGTAGATGATGGATATTAACACCTTGTGGGATGTATGATTTGTGAATATTTTATCCCATTCAATAGGCTTTCTTTTAATTTTAATGATTGTTTCTTTGCTATGCAGAAGCTTTTTAATTTGGCATAGTGGCATTTTTTTGCTTTTCTTTCCCTTGTTGTTGTAATTGAATTCCCAAAGGTATTCCTGAAGTCAGTGTCATTTAGTATTTTGCTTATGTTTTCTTCTATTATTTTATGGTTTCAAGTATTATTCATAATTCTTTTTTGCATATTGAGTTATGTATGGTGTGAGGCAATGCTCTAGTTTCATTATTCTGCATGTAGCTGTCCAGTTTTCCAAACAGTATTTGTTGAAGAGAGTTTCCTTATCCTATTGTATCTACATTTGCCTTCTTTGTCATAGTTTAACTATACACACAAGTGTGAGTTTTATTCTGGACTCTCAATTCTCTTCCATTCCATTAGACTATGTATCTATTTCATTCCAAT
The DNA here is from genome assembly GCA_004024925.1 of Scalopus aquaticus. Taxonomy (NCBI): domain Eukaryota; kingdom Metazoa; phylum Chordata; class Mammalia; order Eulipotyphla; family Talpidae; genus Scalopus; species Scalopus aquaticus. The sequence continues at coordinate 2,373 of PVIJ01019480.1, forward strand.
ACTATACTGTTTGATTACTATAGCTTTGTAATATGGTCTTTAATATAAGAATTCAAAAGTTGCAGAAAAAAACCTAAGTACACAAAGACACATGAGTAGATTAAGAAGATGTGGTTTATATACACACTAGAATACTACTAAGTTATAAAAAAGATGCGATCTTGGCATTTTTAACAACTTGCATGGATCTTGAGGGATTATGCTAAATAAAATAAGTCAGAAGGAGAAACACAAGATAATTCCACTTATATGTGAAATATAGAGAAATAAAGGCATGGAAAAAAGTAAACTAAAACAAGTACTAGAAATCTGACTATAGAATTGAGTAACAGAGAAGGAGCATGGTGATGAGGGTGGAACAAGGGAGAGAAGTGACTCAGTGGACTATGTTGGAGGATTATGGGTGTTTTGGTGGTGTGGTAACATACATCTAAAGAGGAATGAATCTATATAATATATAATATTTAATCATATATGATGCTCTATATATCATATATAAACCATATATGATGCTATAACCTAATGTTACTTCAACAAAAAATATAAAACATTTTCTAAAAATGAAAGACATGACAGCATTTTATTTGCTCTTAAGTATGGAAGGAATTATTTTGATATATTCTAAAACACAAGTCAGCATTCATTTGCTTTAAGATAATCAAGAAGATATAGTATAGACAACATGAAAACATTTCCATTAGAAATTTTAAAGCCAAATGTAGAGAATTTTAAGAACAGAAAAATAATTTGTTGTGCTTATAGCTACAATGAAAGATTATTTTTGGCTTATTTAGGTACTTCACTGAATATCAACCATGTGGGTATGAATCCCAGGAGACAATATATGCTGAAAATGTTTTAACTAACAGGTGAAGTAGCACTGATTTCACAATTTCAAATATCACAATTAAGAGAATAAGTTCCTACAATTTACTTAATAGAAAATATTTAATTGCAAAGCTCTATATTAAGAAAGACTAGCCATAGTTAATTTTCACTTTGGATGATTTGAATAATTAGTTTACTGTGTGCTCATGGAAAAATATTGTTTTTATTTTTTACCATGTCCTACTTAGTGTACAGGTAAAGATGTTTCTCTATTGACTGATAGAGATATTTTGTTTTAAATGATCATTGTCCATTTCTGAGTGATGGTATAGTGTGCATTATTCATGGAATAAATACCATGCATATTTTACAATAAAGGTAATTATAAACAGAAATCCTAATAGAATTTAATGCTGTTAGTTGAACTGTAAAGAGAATATATTATTTTTTGCATTTTTATATATGTTGGTATTTCCAAAATACTAATCTTTTTTAATGTATGTTTTCTAACTTAGTGCTAATGTCTTACCAAGCACATATTTGCAAATTTGGTATTATTCCTTTAGTGTTTTATAAATTCAGAAAGTATTAGAACAAAAGATATGTGCTCTGCCTTGGTTTTAGTTAGCATGGCTCCCAAATGTGTTAGTATTTAAATTATGGGTCCTTTACTCTAGTCAGCAAACAAAAATCACTTTCTTATTACATGTAATATTGAAATAGAATGTTATTCTAATTTTATTTCAAGAAATTTTACTTGGGGAATACTCAGTGAATTTGTTTTTGATTTTGAAAAAACATTTCAATGATAAAGGATTTCTAATCTATACATGCAATTTTTGTTAAATTTAAGTTTTACCCCTTGCTAAGTCTGTAATGACTGGTTAAGAACTATGAAATTCTTATAGGCTGTGAGTATTGCAGAGCTTTAGCTGGTTGTCTAATGTGTTTAATTAGTGATGAACAATTGCCAAATCACTTTGGCTTATAGTCAGGATCATGTAATTTTCCTTTTTTTTTCCCTACTGTTTTTTCTGTTTTCTCCTTATGAAAAAGCCTGTTCTTATTTCAAATACTAGCTTTGAATAACCCACCATTAACAGATTGCTTTATTGCATTAGATGTTCCATCTGCTTATTTTTAATATAAATGGCCTCCAAACCTAGCTTAAGGTTTTCATGTTTTCTATCTGATAAAGAAAATTGAGCTAACCTTCCACTATACACCTGAATACTTATTGCCTGAATACTTATCATCACCACTTCCACTATGCTTCTATTGCTTGAAGTCAGATCTCTTCCGTACCTACTAGCTATTTCTTTTTTCACATCTTTGGTATTGTTGAAGCAGCTTCAACAAGTTTAGGCATCTGGAAGAATTACTATTATATCTTGTTGTCTACTGGGACAAAGTGTTGAAATAAAGCAAATTCTTGATTATAACATCAGATATCCTTAAAGTATAAATAAAAGATACCCTTGAAGTATAAATTTTTCCAAGTAATATTTTATTTAGAGGTTGATATGCAAATGATAGATAATCCATAACATGAGGCTTTGACAACAAAGTATAGGTGGCTTCTATCTTTTTAATAATCATGAATTATTCATTTAGAAAAAAAGTGTTAGTAAAGTAAAGCAACTTTTAGGAATTGTCACATATTTTGTGCACATTTAGGGCACTATGAATAGTTTATTTTCATCCTCCTGATTGCCCTTCACAACATAATAAAAATAAGACTATTATGGAAAAAGAAATTGTTTTTGTGGCATAAAACTTTCATTCAAGTGACAGAATGTTTACATAATCTGACTTGTTGATTTGTTTATAACCAATTTGTAAAATAATAATAAATACTAATTCTATAGCAGTTACTAAGATCAAAGGATTCTTTAGATACATGGGCTAATAAACCTTGGAAAGAAGGGAGAAAGGAATTCTTAATCTCGAATAAAACAAGATTAGTTCCCATGAAAATTTTCATGAATTATATTACCCCATGTAGGATATCATCAAATTACTTTGTGCTGTCAGCATTAGGAATTATCACTGAAATGATAGCTAAGTAAATTTCATTTTTAGTGCAATGTGACATGTTTAGAATAGTGAGAAAATGACACCAGAGGACACAATTTTGTGATTTAGCAGTTGGTTCATAACTTTCCACTTGCTTTCTCAAGGTCATTTCCTTACATACACTTGCTGTCATAATTCACTTAATAATTTGTTTGCTAGTAGAAAATTTGACAGACTAATGCTGTTTCATGGACACAGCATCCTGGGACAAGAAGTCAGTCTAATCAATGCAAATATCCAACTTTATACAAAGCCTGATAATTTAAAGGGACTCTGCTGTTGAAGTGTAAATATTCACAGATATATCCAGAGAAAACACGAGTTTTAGAGAAAAAGTTTATATGGGAAAAGGCACACATTATAATGGTGAGAAGTACAAATAAGCAAGCAAATTTACTAACAAAGGTAAATCAATAACTTTTGAGATTTTTATTGGATAACTCTATGAAAGGACTCCATTATGATTAAGAAGAGGGCGTTTAATCACCATTTAAGTCTTCAAAGTGGGTGTTACCAAGGAGTTCACTGCTATCATCTCTTTATTAAATCTCAAATCATATTTATTTACAGTGACATTCCAGATATTTTAGAGCTTCTATTTTCACACATAATTACTATGTTTCTAATATTTTATTATTGTAGAAAAATTAAGATAAAATGTCATATATTTTTGGAATACATGTAGAGCTTCTCCAGATGGGGATTTGTCCTTAACATAATTTGGAATTTTCAAGGGGCTCCAAATGAGCATCTGACAATTTACCCTACATGTTAGGAAGTTACCACTAATATTGTTTTTCCTGTCAAATATGGTTTAATATATTTGAAAAACTCTATAGAGAATGAGATCCTATAGCTTCCAATTTTTGTTTTTAATTCACTGTTACACATTGCTAGACATATAATTTTGACAAACCAGTATAGATAATTTCCATCATCATACCTCACCCATCCGTTGACTTACATAACTATAGTGGTTTTCATCAATTCTAGAGAAGTAAATTAACTAAAATCAAATTGTCCATGTGAACATAAAAGATATCTCAAATTTCTTGCCCACAGACTTTCTTTACAGCAGAAAAAGCATTATTACAGTAAATGAAATATTTACTGAAACTTGCATATTGATTCTTTAAAACATTCTCTCACCTTGGACTTTTAAAATAACCAGTCTTTCATTTCAGTGTTTTACTATTTTTATTTTCAGTATCACTGATTTCTATTTCTTAATTTTTTTTGCTGTTTTCTATGTACTTTGGTCTTCTAATTTCTTAAGAGGAATTTAATTGAAAACTGTCTTACTTTCTAATTTTTAGTGTTAAATTTATGAATTGCAGTCTTCCATTTAATCATTGCTTTAGCTATATCTTATGATTTGTATATGTTGTAATTTTTTTCATTCAGCTAATTTCCCTTGTGACTTCCTTTTTGGCCCATGTGTAACTTAGAAATGTTTTTGCTTACTTCTCTTTCGAGTTCTATTATTTTGCAAAACTCTGTTTTATGGACTATGTATGTGTAGGGTTTTTTTAATTTTCTTTTTTTAAAAAGATTAATTTATTTATGCATACAAGCTGAGGTACAGGCCAGATGTGTAGGGTGGCGAGAGGGTTCACCAGAGACAGAGCGGGGAGCAGAACAGGCAGATCGGCTGAAATACACTGCTGAGGGGAGCAGCCGGCAAGGCAGGAGAGGTCTGCTGCGCCATGTGGGAATCCCCCCACTAACCTCCGGGCGTCGAACTCGAGTCACCACTGCCAACAGCTCCACAGTGCAGTGCTTAACCACTGCGCCACCAGGGAGGCCCTTTTTTTAAATTTTCTTAATGAGTTGCGCCTTTCAATACATATAATCCCTTTTGTGCCTGGTTACATTTCTTGTTCTGAATGTCACAGGGTAACTCCAGGTGGAAATGGGGTGACATGAGTTGTGAGTTCTCATACACACATTTAAGAACTCAGGCCAAACCCAAAAGCAGACATGCAGAAATAAATTAATAAAAAGCCTTTTTTTTACAAGGGGAATGAGAAGAGGGAGGAGAGATTGCCCCATGCTTCCTACCAGTAATGCCCTCTGAACTGAGACACCAGTGCGCAAGGCAAAGCCAGAAAAGCTAGAGATCATGCTTTTATAAACATCACAGCACACCTGTGTTCAGTTGTAAGCCAAGGATGGCCACTTAACTCTGCCCCTAGTTCCCAGGGGCCCCCGAGTTAGGTACTTGAGTTGATGGCATGCTAGGATTTACAGTCCTTGAATCCTGATACCTCATTGCCACAGAGATGGAGGTGAACACTTTAAAGATATCAAGGTGTGAAGTTTGTTCCATACATCATTCAGTGGCTCAGAGTTTGGTCATTACAGTTCCTGTAACATGAATTCTACTTTTTCTTGTATTAATATAGTTATTTCAACTTCCTTTGGAATGTTGTTTGCATGATGTATTTTTTGAACCTTCATCTTTTATCTATAACTTTATAAAGTAAGTTTGTTGTTGACAGAACATAGTTGAACCATTTTTTAAATTTAAGCTGAATCTCTTAATATATGTGTTGTAACTATATTTCAATGTATTTATTGATATAATTTGATTTACTTGCATCAATTTAATTATTTGTTTTCTGTTTATTATTATTCTTTTGGGTTCCACTCTCTATTTTCTAGCTTCTTTTGGATTCTTTCAATATTTATCTTTCATATTTCAATTTCATTTACCTATTGACCTTTGGATATGTCTCTTGTATTATTTCTTAGTGCTTATTTTGGACATTATAATATACACACCCAACTTTTCACAGCTTATGCAGAGTTATATTTTATCATTTCAGTAAAGAAGCTTTACAACCATATGTTCCTTTTATTCTTCCCCATTAACCTTTCATTGTTGTCATATGGGTTAAACCTAAATAAATTGATTTCAATAAGCATGCATATTTAAAGAATATATGAGGAGAAAATAAAGTTTATGTTTGTGCATGTAATCACTAAATTTCTCGCTCTTCTTTCATTCCTGAAAATACTTTATTACAACATATAATAATGCAATGTAATATTTGACTTTTGAAGAGATTTCAAATACAAGTTTATTTACTGTTAAGCTAAAAAAATGTTTTAGCACTTTTTAGTGCAGGTCTTACAGCAATAACTGCTCTGAGTTTCCCCTTATCTGAGAATATAATTTTATTCTTCATCCATTTTCAAGGAAGAAAGGAGGCATGACGAACAGAGGGCCATTGGGGAACTACAAGTGTAAGAGTACAGAGACTGAGAATGAGGGAGAAGTACAGGAGATGCCAAGAAATACAGATGTATACTGAAAGGTAGCAAAAAAGCATCCTGGGCCAGAGAGTGAAACACCTAGTACCCCTAAAGGAGGGAGCCTGAGGACAATGGGACCAAAAATTTAGCTTTTGATGGTATAATTATGATGAACTAAATAAATCCAACTGTGAAGACATCTGAGTCTTTATAGTTTCACCCTATCTGAAGCCAGAGGTTTTCAAATGGTAGGGTGATTCTGGAGCAGATGGCCTCATACACTCTGACTTTCAATAAGGCAAAAGGGGATAACACTGAATGAATCCTGACACCACTCTATAGAGGATTCTGAATTAAATGTGTTCCGTCCCAAACAATGAGTGGGTCCAACCAAATGCATTCTAAATGAATCAATGCTGGCGTGTTTGGTTCTGCATTTTTCAATAAAATTAAGATGCTAGCTTATAGGGGAAATAAATTTCCTTATCTTTGGCCAATGACTTGAACTAACATGAATAACATTTTATATCCATGCAGAAGAAAGCTCAGAATGCTAAGTGACTTTCACCTTTCACCTGTATGACAAAGTTTACAGTGACTAATAAAAATCCAAGAACATTTGAAAATAAACTGTTGGGGGCATAGGAAGCAAAATGAAAACTGAAAGTTACCATGTTTGCACCATTATTTGCTTATATATCAAGCCAATCAGTGTCCATATTACTTAAGAACTGAATTGTCTCACTGTGCATTACCTACATGGAGGTTAATTAGGTCATGTCTAGGAAACTTTTTTACTCCTTTGAAAGTTAGATAAGAGTAGAGTTGCAAATAAACTTTATTTCTACAAATGAGAAAATTGTTTAGAAACATTTTGTTAACATTTGACTCTTTTGAATTTGTTCCTTTAAGCAAGTGCATATTTATATCAGTAACTTTCAACAAAACGACACTTAGATTGGTTCAAAAAATTTCTTGGATTAGATTTTGTACATACAGTTCTACTTTAAGCATGATATTTAAAGACAGTCATCCATTTTATAGTCTTATTTCCCAGTGTATACTACTAGATATAAATGACATCAAAACCTCTTCCACAGAATTGGAAAATCCCATCACATTGGCAAATAAATGCAATATAGCCCCAATACTTCCAACTCTTATTTTTCTGCCTTTCCTTTAGTAGTTAGTTCAGTGTTTGATATTAGGCAAGAGTTGAACAAATATTTACAGGATATATATGAAAAACAGTTGATAAATTCTGACAAAAGATAACTGCAATTTCCGTGGACATTCCTCATTAAAATGGGGAGAAGGTATCTATTAACACAGATATATGACAGCTAACTAGAGTTAAAATGTAATTAACAAACATAGCTGCTTGGTTAATTGAAATCATCAGTATAGTTTTTCTTTACTACTGTCTATAAATTTTTATATTTAGCGTTCTGAAAATTAGAGAAATCAACAGGAAAACCTGGTGAGCTTTAAGTCAACTAAAACTTAGCTTTGAAATAAATCATCTTCAACACAATTTCTGTTGAGATACATAAAGATACATAGTAATACTTCAAAGAATGCTGTAATACATTAGTAGATCATTGTAAAACATAGTCTTGTTTAACAAAGTAGACAGTAAAAGGACTCTATTAGTTTCCACAGCAGAAAATGGTGAGAGACATTTTATAGCAGTGTTTTTTGTGGTTTATATGTTTGCTTGTTTTTAGAAACTACCTTTGTAAATTACTGGTAGGGAATAGAATGTATTTTTAAAAAGTTGTATAAACTACTTATTGTCTTAAAACTTCAATTATCTCCTTCATTCACTTGTCCTTATACAAAAAAGAAAAAGAGGAAACGAATAGTTGAATAGCTAACATATAAATAATATTTATAGTAATAATAAATAATCCAACCTTCTTTCCTAATTGGTGCTAAAAAGGTGACCTGCATTTTAAAGCATTATGTAGAAGCCTATTTTAACATTCACCTTTATCGTGGTTATGAACAGATGAGAGAAATTCAAGGCAGCTGGAAGATGTCCCTTAAGTCTTACTTCTTTTTCTTTATGAGAGAAGTCCACACTGTTACCAAAATGTCAGTGTTATGGAAATTTGTAATTGATTACAATGTTCCTCAGCATAGAATAGTGAAGGGAACATAAGGTTTTAGAATCAGTTCTGCAAGTGAATGCAGATCAAATGACACATGTACTTAAAGATCCTAGTGTAGTGATTGAAACTTATTAGCTGCACAATTACAATACCTTATTATTGCTGTCATTTTTTTTGATATGTGGAAATTTAGAAATACAGGTGAAACTTGGCATCTACATACTTTTTAATGATCCAATAGTTTTAGTGATATGAGTAATGGTAAAACAGTAGGAAAAAACTCTCAATGCAGTAGGCTCCTGGAAGCAGAAAAATACCAAAAGCAAATTCACTGTGCCTGCAGTTAATTTCATATTATTGATATATGGTGAATCTGTTATATATATATTTTTTTCTAAGATCATACTATACAACATAAGCACAGGATTTTAATAAATGAACTTTTACCTAAATATTATCTATCAACTATTATTTTTCTATGTATCATCATTTATAATCTCTTTTTCTATATATGCATTGACACTATGATGTGCAAATATACTTGTATTTTAATGATAGGTTCATTAAGACTATAAATCAGAAGCATTCTACAAAGGAGGTGGGGACAGAGGGATCAAAAGAGGGGAGAGAAGAGCCCAAGGGAGTATGATGATGGTTCACAGGTGAATTGGCAGTGCAAATTTTACAGGGACTACAGCTGAGAGGAGAAAGTATACATTGTTCAAAAATGAACAATGCTGTGATATATACTTACATAAATATGTATATATAGATTATATATGTACAGAGAGAAAGAATTGGTATGACAAAGAAGGGAATGAAAGGAACATGAATGAACTATCTTTCCTAAATGATACACATTTTTCAAAAAATCATAGGAAGACTTCATCATTAGATATTTTGAATTAGCACAGCTTAATGGAGAGAAAAAGACAAAGTGTGCCAGCCTTTGTCAAAGTGTATTAAAAACCTTTATTCAAGAATAAAATTTAAGTAGTAAAATTGAAGATTATTTTTAAAAACTTATTCAATTAAGTTAAATAATGGTGTACAGTCATAGTCAAAATTTAAACTTCCTCATTTTTTGACATTTTGTCTAATGCCAATTTAGGAAAAGATCAATAGTTCTAATAACTAAAAATATTCATGATATACTGATTTCTTTTGGTTAGATATACAATTTTCTACATGATTACATCTTCAAATCAGCCCTCTTGCTTCCACAAACTTTTGAGTATGCTATTCAGGGAATTAAAGTCAGCACTAAGTCTGAGAATTCATTGTATTCTATAAGTATAAAAAAATCAATTAATCATCATTCTTGACTAATTTGGAAACCAGAAGTGATGGTGTGTTTGTCCAAAGTAGCACTTTATAGCTGTATCTCATCGCATGGCAATTATAGAGCCACATAAAACTGGTATATACAATGATATATTTCAAAATTGTACTTTGACACATTTAATTATGGCTTATGTTATGAGAGTTATAGATGAGAATTTTCAAAAGATGAACTTTAAAAATCATAATTCTGTTATTAATGAGGCACTAAGTAACTTAAAATTGCTTATTATTCTAATTAAAGATAATCACAATCATTTCAGCAAAATTTCATACTCTTTTCTAAAAGTGTCAGTAAAGTTTTGCAGTTGAGCTTGGGTTGATGTTCTCTAAGAAAATCGTCATGTTTGAAAGGTAAAAGTAAATTTGTTACTTCAGATACTGATGATGAAGGATAAATCACCTTAGTTAAAATAAACACATACTTGATTTTAATAATAGATGTCTGACTATAAATAATTTGCTAATTACCCATATGTACCCTCCCTTCTCTCTTTAAACTTAGCATCCTCTCATTACTTAATTTCACTGACTTTGCTAATTGTATCATGTACTCTTGGCAGTGTGTTATTCCTGCCTTTGAGGCTTTTAAAGAGGCAGAAGAAATCTCTCACATGAAATGATCCCCAGAATTTTAAATGGAAACAAATTCTGCAACAAGTACAGAATATTTCTGAAGTGGTTTTTAAAATATGAATGTTATATATATATAACATCCTTTTAAGAGAGAACTTGTCTGAAAGAATTAGTCTGAAAAACATAAAGGTGGAAAAGGAACATGTTATAAGCCTTAAGTAACATACAGCTCTCAGAAGCAAGGATGCGAAAGTTAAGAAAACTGCAGGTACAAATAAGAGGTTGATTGGAAAAATGATTAGAAATACTGGAAATAATAAGAACCACTGCTAAGTAATGGAAGAAATGATTGAAACAAAAGTTTAGTGAATGGCAAACTGTGGTTTGAATTTAATCTGATAGATAATAAGACATACATAAACAAAAGGCATTTTTGCAGTGCTTAAAAACTTAGTATTGTAAGGAAATTTATTCCATTTCTACTTGCACTCAAGTACCTGATTTACATTTCATCCTTTCCATAATCATACTCCAATGACAAAAGTACTTGAATCAAAACCTGGAAGATTCTTTGTATTGTCCTAAAAATTGTATGAACACAGCCTTTACAAAACATAGAATACATAATGTAAAAAAAAAAGCTACCTATATACTGATGCTTTTATACATTGCAGTTATTAAGAAAATTGATGATTTTGTTGTACTTAATTTTTAAAAAGTGAATTATGCATCATACATTCATTGAGGTAAACTCTATGTATTTGAGCATATATGTCATGACATTGCAATTGGACATATATAGGATTTTTATTTATGTTTCATTTAGACTTCTTTGGGGTTATTGAATTAATGGCATTTATATAATGAAACTGAAGTTATAAACTGTCATAAAAATGAAAGAAAACAAATGGTTTATAAGATTATACCTCTGAAAATAATACTAAGCAGATTTTAATAATGAAAATAATTTATCTCTTATATTGTCCTGTGATCACCTTGGATTGTAGTCATTTGTATTATATTGAAAATAATATAACACACATTAAATAGACAATGGAGTGTGACCCAAATCTGGTATGGTATGGATATATTACATAATGAACCAAAGTCACAGGTTCTTCCTCCTCAAAAAAGCAGTTTCTTTAATATTTTTTGATCAAATGAGCTTTGATCAGTACTAAAATCTATAGTTAAGAAAAATTATAGTATTAAAAATTATAGTTGAGAAGCATATGTTTGGGAAAGTTTGAAAAAGTTACTTGATTTTAAAAGTTAAAAATTTGCTAAAAGATTTTTCTAGTTTGCATTTAAAGACACGTGATTTAAACAGTCATTCTTGAAGCATTTTTTATTTGATGTAACTACCTGGAAATTTTTATGTATAAAATATGTGAGAGTGACTAGTGTGATTTTATGATTCATCAGTCAGCCATAATCTATTCAATATTTCACTATGAGATAAAATTAACAATTTTTACGTAAAATGATTTCAATATCACCACATAACAACACAGGTTTGAATAATGCCCCAAATAAATTTGTAACAAAGTAGGATCATATACTTTGGGCCAAGGTAGAAAGGTATAAATCTTGTTAGTTACAGGGTACATTAAACAGAAGAGCTTTGATAGCATTCAAAAATGGGATGCTATTTTGGTTACAGACACCAGCACCATGAATTATAAGGACTGTTTAACAACAAGAACAACAACAAAGTAAAACCATAGGTCTGAAGTACTCAGGAGGAAGGGGAGGAAGGAGAAAACATGGGGAGAGAGCACAATGGACAAAGCCGTGGAGGATTATGGGTGCTTTTGGTGGTGGGAGACCTATGGTGAACACACCTGAGGGGAGAAATCCTATAGTTTGAAAAAAAAAAATAACAAGACTGTAAAATAATAGTACTTCATTATAATATATACACACATAGATTATTGTTAGAAGAGATCAATCTTTGCAGAAATTTTCTTTAGACATTTTCACTTCCTTTTTCTTACCATTGAATACTGTTTAATTTTTTTTAAGATGTATGGATTACTTTAAAAACCAGAGAAGCATTAAAACAATATTTGTTTTGGAAAAGAAAAAGAAACTGGTATTCAGAATAGAGCAAGAAAACAATTTGAGTAAGAAAACCACCCATGAGAAAATTTTAAAGCAATTACAAAAAGGAAAATCTGAAAAGTAATTTTAAAACTGTTCTATTAGTTTTTCCTTAAAATCATCTATTTGAAGACAAGTGTTCTTCATTTTCACAAAATATGGAAGGGAATATTGAATTAAATTATAATTAGAGATTATGCCAACTCTGAGGAACAGTTTCTTTTGAATGAGATTAACTTCTGGATAAAGTTTCTCTGGGAACTCTGAGGAACAGTTTCTTTTGAATGAGATAAACTTCTGGATAAAGTTTTTCTGGGAAAATTATGGTCACAAATAACAAGTTCAGTCTTGCAATGACATAGCTCACTGGATTAAGAGGATTATTCTTTTATTGCTATTCTTTGATTCCGTGATAATGTGGAAAGAGTAAAATTTGTTAAAAGATGCCTTCAGCTTCAGCAAATTTTTTTTTATTCAGGTCTTTTTATGTTATTGTACAGTGTGAATCTGCAACAGAAGTATATAGACATAAAAACCTCTGACCACAGTCCCCGTATTATTCAGCATTCTTTTGGTTATTAAGTGAGGGAAATCCAGCTTCAGTAAGAATAAATGATAAAGATAAATTGTTGACTCATAGAAACAAAAAGTCCAGGCATGGTTGAATCTGGAAACTTCAAATGATGTCACCAATGTCTGTCTCCTTCCATCTATTGACTCAGGTTTCCTCTGTATTTGCCTCATTCTTAGCAAGTTTTTCTTTACATGATGGTTCTTGGAAGCTCCATTCTTGCAATATGCTTGTGGTTACAAATTCCACTTTGGAAAAATCTGCTAGAGAGAAGAATTTATTTTAAGTGATTATTTTGAAATTTGAAAATATTTAAATTATAAGCCGTTAAGCTACAATGGTGATATTATAAAACGTAATTTCTGCCAGCCAAGAAGTTTTGATAAAAAAGAAATCATATTATTTTTCTGGTCATGACTTAACATTTAACTAAAGTTAGATCAGATTTTTAAAATTCCTTATAATTACTTAATAACGATTATATTTTAATCTTAGAAAATAATCTTCAAGGCATCATGAAGTAAAATTAACATAGGAAAGGACAAGGAATACTTTACTTCATTCTGAACATCATCCAATATGTGACTCAAAATCTATTTCTATCTTCTTTGCAATACAGTGTGCAAATGGTGATATTTTTAATAAGATTAGATAAATCCAGGTATGAGCACATAAACTATAGATTATTGAATGTAATTGACTTGAATTTATAATATGCAATTTCCCTTGTCTCTGCAAATGTAAATTAAAGAAATGTAGTCAAGAAAGTTGGGGGGGGGAGAGAAGGAGAAGAACTTAATCGAACATTCCCAATTTAATTTTGATATTTAAAATGTGCATAATATATGTAACTGTTTAGGTATCTCATTTTCAGTAATTTCTTATATCCTGAATTTTATTGTTCATTTGTTGACAGAAGCATTATATTTACAAATATAAAGCAACAGATTTTCATATTCTTTTAGAATGACTCTCATGTAACTATATTAATTTGCAGATGCCTTTGACATTCCTGAATTAGGCATCACTTGAATCTGATGCAGAATACAGTGCTTTTTAAAACTATTTTTCAAATTAAACAAGTCATTATTTCTGTTTGCCAAGTTTAACAAATAAAGATTTGATATTGATCAGCTAACTAAATTTATTGATATTGATCAGCTAACTAAATTTGTTGAGATCAGAAAGATCAACATAAGTATATTCTGATTTTTTATTTTTGCTCATTGGTGGTGAAGTACAATCATTAACCTATACTCTAACTAGAGTAAAGAATTTTACTTTTAGAAAAAAACAGTAGCAAACAGCATAGGTATTGTCCTTAGACATCTCTCATATAAACAATAAGAAAATTATAATCAACTAAACACAATCAAGGCAAAGAGGATATTTTATTTTTTTATTTTATTTTTTTTTGTTCAAGCTGGGGTACAGGCCAGAGGTGGGGGGCGGCGAGAGGGCCCACCAGAGACAGAGTGGGGAGCAGAACAGGCAGATCAGAAATACACTGCTGAGGGGAGCAGTGGGCGAGGCAGGAGAGATCTGCCGCGCCATGTGGGATTCTCCCTGGCTGGGCGTCGAACCCGCATCGGGCGCTGCCGACAGTTCCACAGCGCAGTGCTCAACCGCTGTGCCACCGGAGAGTCCCAAAGAGGATATTTTAAAAGTAAACTTTCTAATTAACTTCTATATAGAACTTACAGTGTTCTCTACAACAGACTTCAGTAAACCAGGACTAAATTGATGTTTGTTTGTTTGTTTGACTCCATACCATTCCCAAGGGTCTATTGAGAAGACCAGTAGAATCTAAGAAGAGCCTTCAAGCAAAAGAAGAACTATTCCTAGTCATCCTGCTAAATCAAAACTTAGTCTCTATATGGGAGATTAAATACATGTCGAGTCTAAAGGGAAACAAAAATCTCAAAATTTTATTTAAAACTTACATGAAAACTCAGTTTGCTTATGCTGACCTTTCCTACAGAGAAAATTCTGGTGGATAATTGTCATGCCATGATTATGTCCACAAGAGTCAAGTGTTAGAAATGTCTTTGTACTTTTGGCAAAATGACAGTGGAGTGAGGGCTTGGCCTGACCTCCTCTCTATGCTCTCAACTCCAGTATAGCACAATCAAGACAATTGGTCCTGAAGGTAAGACAGGGCTACTGAGAATACTGGGGGCAGCATCCTATGATGAAGACCCTTGCCCAGCATACAACTACCCTGCGAGCCCAGTTGCCAACCCAGCAATCCCCAGCAGATGGTTACCAAGAGTGGGAGGCCAGCAACTGTGAGAGTGAGACCCAGACTGATTCCAGTATCTAATAGCCAGATGCAGGAATCCAGGCTCCAAGTGCCAATTGAGGCACTGTGCTTGCTAGAATTAGCATGATCTGGTCTGCCCTTGTGTCCTGGCATCTGTCTCTACCCAATGGACACCCCATCATGACCCACAAATTGCTCATGGAAGTATAAACCAGCCCTCCCCACAGCCCAATGTCCATTGCAACATTCATTTGCCAGCTGTGGGAGTGAGAGCTGGAAATCTCCTAAGTACTAAAGACTGGTGAAGAGAAGGGCATGCCTAGCCTCCAGTTACCAGCTGCAGGAACAGAGCTTCCAGCAGCCAACTTTGTGAACAAGAGGCAATGTTCCTTGGCACCAGTTGTCAGCTAGGAGAGCCCAGTTCCCTGAGTGTCAATGACCATAACTCTTAGAGCCGCAAATCAGAAGGGCACAGGTCTGAGAGTCAGTCCTGAAGATAGCAGTGGGACTACCAACTTTTGAACAACAGAGACTAGCATAGACATCGAAAGGTTGAACACTACATTGGACAGAGGCTGTCCAAGTGAAGAATTGCCACCACTGCTTCAGCACTGGCCCAGAATGCAAAAAATGGGAAGAAAAAAACAAATGGCAATATGAGTCCATAGGGAAACACCACACCACAGGGAGAACAAATCTCCAGAAATCAATCACAAAGACTTGGAAGATCTGTTCTATCAGATAGAGAATTTAAAATTTCCATGATAAAGAAAATAAAAGAAATGAAAGATTACAGAAAAACAGATTTAAAGAATTAAGAAAAATCAGAAAATGAATGTAGCAAGAAATAAAATTTACAGACAGAATATCAAATTGAAATATTAAACAAGAAGATAACAAAGATGCACCATGTAAAATGATTAGCAGAGGAGATGAAAAATAGAAAGCTATTAAAGAAAAATAGAATGAGTGAAAGAGCAAGTCAGTGATTAGGAAGATGCAAATGAAAAAATAAAGAGAGACCAGACATAAAAAACCTTCCAGAAATATCTTATACCATAAGATAAGCAATATAAGAATAATAGGTATTCCAGAGATAAAATGGCTATTCCAGAGGGAGAAAAGTGACAATGATCAGGCTAACATTGGACTACTTTGAAGAAACACTAGGGGCAAGAAGTGAATGGAATGACATACACAAAATGCTCAACGATAAAATCTCCCAAGCTATCACTCTCTATCCAGCAAGACTTACAGATATGAGGGAAAAATAAAGACTTTCTCAGACAAAAGATTGGAAATGAGCTTATAACCACAAGACACAGCTCTGCAAGAACCATCAAAAGTAGCTCTTGTATCTAAAGCAAAGAGCAACATACACAAAGACCTGAACAAGGAAATAAATAGAACCATAAAATTATAGGCAAAATGGCAGTAACAAATTTTCACATATCAATAGTCATGCTAAATGTAAATGGACTGAACTCACCAACTGAAAAAAAAAGTATCTAATTGTTTTAGGAAATATAATGAAACCTTTTGCTCTCTCCAGGAAACTTACCTAAGCTCCAAAGATAAACATAGGTTCAGAATAAAGAGTTGAAAAATATCCCACAGGTGAGTGGGACCAAAAGGAAGGCAAAGACAGCCATATTCATATCAGATAAAATAGATTTCTAGCTAAAAAATGGTAGAAAGAGACAGATATTGATATTATACAATCTCTAACAGAGCCAGACATCAGGAAGACATAACACTCATCAACGTATACTCACCATACAAAGGAGCACCAAAATAAAGCAATATACAAATTCAATGCAAACACCATCAAACTTTCAATGGCATTCTTCAAAGATACAGAGCAAATATTACTGAAATGCATAAGGAAACATAAAAGATCCTAAGTGGCCAAAGCAATCCTGACAAAAAGTGGGAAAATGCTGGCATCACAGATCAAACTATAAAGTTATAATTAAAATAGGTTGATATTGGAACAAAAAGAGACACACAGACCAATGGAATACAACTGAGACCACAGAAGCAAACTCACGTAAGTATGACCAGTTAATCTTAGACAAAGTTGCCAAGAGTAGAGTAGTAAAGCCTCTTCAATGAATAGTGTTGGGGAAATGTGTAGCTGCATGCTAGACCATTATTTTCCCATTATTTTACAGCACCCACACACAAATTAACGCAACAATTGATAAGAACCTGTACTTAAGATCCACAACAATAAAATGCATATATGAAAACAGGCAAAACACATTATGACAGAAACTTCAGTGATGTCTTTGTGAATTGTCTCTAACAAGGAAAATAAAAGAGAATATCAACAACTAGGGCTACATCTAATCAAAAAAATTTATACACAGCAAAAATAACAATAAAATGAAAAGACACCCTATTGAATGGGAGAGACTATTTGCACACCATACTTCTGTCAAGGCACCGATACCAAAAAACAATAAGGAAATCATTCAACTCAACCAAGTGGAAAAAAAAATAACCAAATAAAAAATGGGCAGAAGAGCTAAATAGACACTTTGCTAAAGAAGACATAGAGGTGACCAACAGACACATAAAAAATGTTCATCATCACATTGTTAGGAAAATTCAAATCAACCACACAATGAACTTATGTGGTTCTCACTTATGTGAGAAGCCCAGAAACAACAAATGGTGATAAGGATATGGAAAAAATAAAGCCTCTTACACTTTTGAAGTAAATGACAATTATGGGTTGATGCATGATATTTGGTTAATGAATATTTTGCCAACATTGTAAATTTCATGACGAGTTTTGGTGATCTCTAAAATTATTCAAGCATTTGTGCCAGTAGTTCCATCCTATTTAGCTAAATGTTTCTAGGCTATGTTGAATTCTTAAATATTTGTCTTAGTATTTACTAGGAAGTATTAAATATATTGGAATAGAAAAATTCAACATATTTTGGTATTGTTCTCATGATCAATTTTAGTAATTTTTCATGATTTAAATTGTATCTGCTTTAAATTATATTTTCACTATAAATGTTTATTTCTGTAATGTAAACATTTAGTACATGAATATCAATTCTTATTGTCTTAATTTACTAATTGTTTGGGTTATTCATTCAGAAAAAATATAAAAACTTAATTATATCTCAAAGTAGGCTCATGCGAAATTTTAATTATTAAATTTATGCAAGTTGAAATAATGATACCTGAACTATTAATTATGTTTAAATTTACTGAGTAATAAAATTACTTTCAGAATACTTAATGATTTGACAATGTTCTTGGCCAAATGCAATTTTAACTTGTCTGAAATATTCATTTTGTATCCTAGTAAAATTGCATTTTAAGTTACACATAAATAATATATGTAGCCATCCATAATATAACATTTAGTTGGATTACTTAGTAAGAAATTTTATTTTAGTCAGCTATTCAAATTGACTGCAGTATCTCAGATGACAAGGACTGCTTATTTTGATCTTGCAAAAATCTTGTGTGGGTACTACAAAAATATCAGCAATAAACTTTTAAACTTTAAGAAGCAGCCTGACATTTAGGTATACGTTTGATGTTGGACATTATTTTATGCAGGAAAATGCTAAAAGTTATAATGAGTATATTAATTTCTGTGTTCACATACATAGTGTGTGTGTATATATATATGTGAACACTATTTTATATATTATATATATATATATGTATATATTACTTGAGAGGGGGAAATGTTTCCCTGTTTTGGTCAAGTTTCATGGGATGAATCTGTGGCCCTTTTCAG
Organism: Scalopus aquaticus; assembly: GCA_004024925.1. Taxonomy (NCBI): domain Eukaryota; kingdom Metazoa; phylum Chordata; class Mammalia; order Eulipotyphla; family Talpidae; genus Scalopus; species Scalopus aquaticus. The sequence goes on from PVIJ01019480.1 coordinate 21,275, forward strand.
AGTCAGTCTTGAAAATATTGTATAGAATATGCTTACTTGTACTGAAATTTAAGGAAAATTGGTGAATATTTGACATTGGTGGTTTATAAACCAATTTGCATTATTCAGCTTGGTTGTTAAAGGTCTCCTAGAATAGGTTTTGAAAATGAGTTTTTATTTTTTGTTATAATGTCGTTTGTTTTGCTTCCTCTAGTGTACCTCTATATCCTTATAAATAAATCTGGAATCGTGACATGTATATTTTTCTGCCCTTTTCAGTTACTAATTAGAAAGAATTTTGATCACTACTAATTGCTAGGCCACACTGAAATTTTAGTCTTAAAAATAAAAAGCACTTTATTACTTCTCTGTTTAAAACAGTCTTCCTTTTTGTTACCATATATTTGAGAACTCCACATTGAAATATTACAAGAGCTGATTGTTCATTCCAATAATAAATTAGTATATTTTGTATGAGAGAGATATCATTGAATTAGAGAACATTATTTGGGGGGGGGTTGCAGAATTCTATTTAGAAATTAATACTACCTAAACTATCTGTGAAAGCACTATCTTTTCTTATGTACTTCAAGTTATGTTTCCATTAAGTTATCTTACTTATAGACGAAAGAACTTAGATGAAAAATAAATGTGCTGTGTATCTGTCAATGATGCTCTCATTAATACTTATCATTGCCTAGAAATATTATTTTTCACCTCCATTTTTCTATTTCTGATTTATCCTTTATAAGCATGTCTTTAGTTTCATACATTATAATTCTATTCAAATAGATTTTCTTTTTAAAAATAATAACTTATTCTTTTAATTGTGATAACATTAGGATTCTCCCCATCAGGTATCACCACTGCAGGGTTCCCACATCAAATCACCCATAGTGCACCACCATAATTCTTTGTGCTTCCTCCCCTCTTTGTTCCTACTCCCCTCACCCCATTAGGGTGCTTCAGTTTTATAGTCAGTTTTCAAGGGTTATCTTTTAAGGTTGTCTTTCTCTGGTTCCTAGTTTGGTTTCTCTACATTCCACATATTAGTGACTCCATCCAGTATTTATTGTTTTCCTTCTGACCTATTTTACTAAGCATTATCTCTTCCAACTACATCCATGTTGTTGCAAATGATATGATATTATCTTTTGTTCTTTTGTGATTGCTGAGTAATATTTCATTGTGTATATGTACGTCATCTTCTTTACTCTTTACCCACTCATCTGTTTTTTTTTTTTTTTTGGTACTTAGGTTTTTTCCATATATTGGCTATTGTAAATAGTGCTGCTATGGAAACAAGGGTGTGGGTTTCCTTTCGAATTGGTGTTTTTGTATTTTTTTGGGTAGATATCAAGGAATGGAATTCCTGGGTCATATAACAGATTCATCTTTAAACATTTGAGAAACCTCCATAATGCTTTCCATGGGGGTTGCACCAGTCTACATTCCCACCAACAGAGTAAGCGAGTTCCTTTTTCTCCACATCATCACCAGCACTTACCTGTTTCTACTCATTTTGATGTAAGCCACTCTGACTGTTGTGAGATTGTATCTCATTGTAGCTTTGATTTGCATTTCCCTGGTGATAATGAACATTTTTTCATGTGCCCATTGGCTACCTGTATGTCTTCTTTGGAGAAGTACTTATTTAGGTCCTCTGACCTTTTTTGATTGAGTTTTTTGTTTTCTCTTGTTGAGTTGTATGATATCAGTCCCTTGTTATATGTATCGTTTGCAGGTATTTTCTGCCATCCTATAGGTTGTCTCTGTTTTAGCTATGGTCTACTTCAGTGTGCAGAAACTTTTTAGTTTGATATAGTCCCTGTTGTTTATATTCTCTTGTTTTCTTAGCTGCTGGGGATGAACGTGCAAAGACACCTTTTGAAATGTGTGACACAGAGTGATTTTCAAATATATATCAGGAAATCATGTTTACTGTTGGCCTAAAAATTTTAAAAAGTACAGATCTGGGGTCATTTGGCTAGATCATATTCAATATAAGCATAACTATTTTTATTTATTTTTTTTTTTTCCATTTTTTTTTTTATTGTTATTTGTGTCTTTTACATTTTGTATTCCCCTTGGGCAGCCCACCACCAATTCACCCGTGATCCATCTCCATGGTCCCCTGTATTCTCCTCTCTTCCATTTTGTGCCCTTATCCTCCCCTCCCCCCTCCCCCACCGCTGAGTGTCTCTCTCCCACCCGGCCTCCCTATA